>JBBMKA010006186.1:0-10566 GCA_037833695.1 Sechiopsis laciniata | reverse complement strand
TCAAGCAGCTGTAGGCAATACTTTCTTTGGGATACATAGATGCCCTTATGTGACCGAGATAGCTCAAAGCCTAAGAATACTTGGCTTCTCCAAGATCTTTAAGTACGAAATTGGACATTAGTATGTTTTTTTATGAGTGTAATCTCATGAGGAGAAGGTCAAGTGATAAGAATATCCTCCACATAAACTAATAAGTCAATGAACCTTTGTCTATGTCCTCGTGTGAACAATGAGTAGTCAGCCTTAGAGCGTGTAAAGCCATTTGATATCAAAACTTCGGAGAACTTAGAAAACCATTGTCTCGAAGCTTGTTTTGAACCATATAGTGACTTATGCAACTTGCATACTAGAGGAGTAGAAAAAACATTTGTTTTGGATTTGGAGTAATACCCCAAAGGTAAAGTCATGTAGACATCTTCAAATAAATCTCCATTCAAGAATGTATTATTAACATCAAGTTGAGAAATAGACCAATTATAGGAGGTTGTAAGAGTAAGCAACACTTTGACAGTCGTGATTTTAGCCACATGAGAGAATGTGTCAAGAAAATCAACCCTTCTTGTTGGCTATATCCCTTTGCCACAAGGCGAGCTTTATATTTTTCAACAGTGCTATCTGGTTTGTGTTTCTCCTTATACACCCACTTGCAACCTACAACATGATGACCAGTTAGCAAAGTTACAATGCTCCATGTTTTTTTACGTTCTAATGCTGCTATTTCTTCATCCACGGTGTGCTGCCAATGAGGGAACTTCGCTGCTTGGTGATAGAAAGCAGGTTCGTAGCTGGTAGATATGTTGCAAATAAAAGCCTGGTGTAAAGGGGATAGATTGGCATAAATAAGATGATTGGAAATGGAATGCCTCTGTGTGTTATGAGAAAATACTGGCTTGGATAATAACATATTGCAGTGGAAATCTTTGAGAAAATTAGGTAGACGATGTTCTCAAGCAAACCTTCGAAGAACAACACCTTCAGGCAAAGTGGAAACTGCCATATTTTCTTGCTCAGAAGCGGGAACAACTTCAGTTGCAGGACTAGACAACTCAATCGAGAAATCAGCTGGTAAAGCATCTGCTATAGGAGAGTTAGAGACGAAATCATCAGTAGGTAAAATAGCAGGACAATCATGACCAATATGAAGGTCTGTAGAATTTGATGAATTAGACACAACATTATTCTTAGGAGAAGGGAATGTACATCAGTCACTATGCAGGGATGAGTTAGAAACAATTGGAAAATTAAAAGACTCGTTGTGGGCAATACAAAATAAGGAAACATATTAAAATCTTATGTTTGAGTCACAGTCGTTGTAGAGTGAAACGAAAAGGAATCTTCCATGAATACAACATCACGTGAGAGGAAGATTTGTTGCGTTTTAAAATCAAGAAACTTGTACCCCTTAACCCCTAATGGATATAAAAAAAAACACAAGCTCTACTACGCGGATCAAATTTCCCTCGATGAGTAGCAAGTGTGGAGGCATAGCATAAGCACCCAAAAGTACGAAGAGAGTCAGAGTCAACTGCCTCTCCAAATAATATGGAGTAAGGAGTTTCAATGGCATAGGAACTCGGTTTACAAGATAGGTTGGTGCTAGTACATAATCACCCCAATAACTAAGGGAACTCTTGACTGAAAGTACAACGCTCGAGCTACATTCAACAGATGTTGGTGCTTGCATTCAACAACTGAATTTTGCTACGGGGTTTCAACACACGAGAATTGGTGTTGTGTACCAGTAGATGCAAAGAAAGTAGTAAACCGAAGCTCAGGGGCATTGTTCGATCGAAAAATACTTGACAGTCTTACCAAATTGAGTCTTAACTAGTTGAAAGAAACTTAGAATTACTGTTAGAGCATCTGATTTAGTTTTTAACAAGTAATTCCAAGTATATCTTGAGTGATCATCAACTAAGGTTAAGAAGAATCGATAATCAGCATTAGTACATACCTTAAATGGCCCCTAGATATCACAATGCACAAGTTCAAAAATGGCAGAAGCAACTTTATTATTAAACGGAAATTTCAACTATTTTTGCTTAGCTAGAGGGCATACATGACGAGGGTCAGTGACTAATTTAGGGAAACGTAGGACATCTTTCATTACAACCAGCCTACTATGAGGCAAATTCCCTAACCTATTATGCCATGTAGAGACATCTACAGAACAAACAACAACATTGGAATGTAAAATGAGAGATGCAAGCTGATCGGATGTCAGCACATACAAACCTCTACTGCAGCTAGCCCTGCCAATCATCTTCGTAGCTGACCCGTCCTAAATAAAATAATCCATACTAGAAAACCGAATAGAAAAATCACCAAGACTTAACAAACAGCTAATGGATATAAGGTTGTAAGTAAACTTAGGCACATGCAAGACATCTCTTAATACTAAATCCTCTGTAATTTTGATATCTCCAATAAATTCAACTATAACGTGATACGAAGTTGGTAAAACGATTGGCATATTCTCTACACGACGCCAATTATGAAACAATTGATGCAAATAACAAACATGTCTAGAGACACATGGATCCAATATCCATGAAGTGGAGTCAAAATTTTTAGACAAAACAGAACAACAAATACCTGGAAAATGTGCTACTGTCAGAAGTGATTCATTTTTATTCTGACCCATGTGAGAATTCAATAGGTTGATAAGCTGTGAATACTGAGTAGTATTGAGGCTGAAAAAAAAAACTCATTGGAAAGGGTATGTGAAACTGAGTTCAAAACCATTGATCCTGAAGAAGACGACTCACTTGTCTTTCGAGGCCTGTATCTTGGAGGATATCCATGTAGCTTATAGCATTTGTCAACCGTATGCCCTTTCACATTGCAGTAAGTACACATTGGTCGTGGCCCTTCTCTTTGCGAGATGGATTGATCCTTGAATCTGCAGCAGCCAAGATTACTGGCTCATTAGGGAATGATTTTCCTGCCATTCATTGCCTTTCTTCTTGAATAACAAAGGAAAATACCTTGTTGATGGAGGGAATAGGGTCCATCAATAGGATCTGAGTACGAATAGTTGAATATGATTCATTAAGGCCCATAAGGAATGATCGATTAGAGGTTTCAGACCACTACAAGAACATTCACTTGCAGGACGAAATTCAACCAAATCTTGCCAAATCATTTTGAGTTTGGTGAAGTATACCTCTACTGTCATTGAACTTTGAGTAGTGGAAATCAATTCTTTACGCAATTGGAAGATTCTTAGGCCATTACTTTCTTCGAATCTTTCCGATAGCTCATCCCAAACCTCTTTCACATTGCCGCCATAGACAACACTAGCAGTGATTTCTTGCGAAACCGAGTTGATAATCTAGGACACCATCACATCATTGTTGCACTTCCAAGCAATAGCAAGTTTTAGATTAGTTGGCTTCAAGATCGATCCATCCACGAAGCCTTCTTTATTCTTTCCAGACAAGGCGATTTTCATTGCACGCTTCCATGAAACGAAATTGGCTGCTCCAATCAATGGTTGCGAAACAAGAACAGATGTAGTGGAAAAGGAATGATGCATAAGGTATGGGTTGAGTTGAGCTTCAAGCTGTGCGTCAACCCGAATTTATTATTTAACCCAACCTAACCCGAATTTATTATTTAGTTTAAAAAATATTTTATTTTTACCTATGACATAATTATTATGTTATTTAATTATTTAGATTATATGTATATTTATTATTATTTTTAGACCTTTTATTTTCCAATATTTTAATTTTTTTTTTTTTAAGTCTTTGTAATGTATATATCATGATAAAAATATATACTAAAATGATGTCATTTTATTTTTGTTGTTTTAATTATCTATTTGTTTTATGTTGGATAGTTGAGATCTTCTATATTTTCAAAAAATAAAAATAAAAATAAAATAGTGAGTGACTTTTGATTGAATATTTTACATATTTAATATTTATATTCATTTCATTAACTTTATATGATAATAGTTGGAGATTATATTTTGTTTATGTATAATGTATGACTAATTTGATAAATAAATATTTATATTTACAATGTATTGATGAACTCAATCACTCAATCCAACCCAATCAAAAAATATAAGAGGTTGGATTGGGTTGAATTGTCTCTTTAATTGGATTGGTTTGGTTTGAAAAAGTAACAAACTCGAAAATTTGGGTTGGGTTGAAAACTTTCTTCAACCCAACCCATCTACACCCCTATACATATAGATCATAACAAACAATATACATGTCTTTCAATAAAAAAATTAAAAAAAAAAAAACATGAAAATTATTTATCAAATATAAAAGTACATTTAATAATGCACATAGGTGATCACAAAAGTTATGAATGATTTTATAATTAAGAGTTATTTTGAGTAGTTAAAAATGAATAATTAAACTGAGTAATTTTGAAATGAAAAGTTATTTTGAGTAGTTAGAATTTTTTTTTTTTTTTAAATATGAGTTAGTAAATGCTCATTTTCTAAATATTCCATAAATTCAACAAACAAACACCTCTTTCACGATTATTTACTTCAAATTATACAATAAAATATAGAATGTGACTGGTAGATCCTTTAAAAAAAAAAAAAAAGAAAGTGTACGAAGATGTTTTCTTGAATTTTTTAATATAAAAATATAGTATTAATAAACATGGTCTAAGATTCGTTTTTAGACAATAAATTTGTCTAAAATTTGTTTTAATCAAAACTCATTGTATGCTAAAATGTTTTAGAATATATAGATAAACGTAACGTTATTTTCTTAAGGGAATTTTATATGCATAGAAAAAAAAATCCACTTTTAAAAAAAAATTACTTATGTAGTTAAAAAATGGGCACTCTATAAAATGATAAAATATTTACGCTTCAATTAGTTTCAAATGATAGTTTTCAATCAGTTTTCAGTTTCTATAGCAGTATCTGGCTGATCAAGTGAATCTGACTGATCAGTAGGCATATCTGACTCATCTGTAGCATGTTGACATAATTCTCCACCTTGGTGTTGTATTTCATTTCTATCAGAACTGAAATCCAGCTCCACCTGTTTATCAACACCACTAATTTTCCCTACAACTGTGGATTGCATAATGGAGTTACATATAGAGTTCTCATCAAAGGTAACATTTTAGCTGAGGATAACTCTATTTTCAGAAGGAGATCATATTCGGTATCCCTTAACTCTATTACCATAACCTACAAAAATACCTTTTTGGCACTAGGCTCTAACTTTCCTTCACTAACATGATATTAAACATTACAGCCAAAAACTTTTAACGAAGAGTAATCTACAGGCTTACTAGACCATACCTCGTATGGTGTCTTACAGTTAATACCTGTGTGAGGCCCACGGTTGATCAGATAGCACGTTGTATTCAATGCTTCTGCCCAGAATCTTCTAGTTAACCCAGCATTAGAGAGCATGCATCTTGCTCTCTCCAGTAAAGTTCGGTTCATACGTTCTACTACCACGTTCTGTTGAGGAGTGTGCCTGATAGTATGATGCCGAACAATCCTTTCATTTTTACAGAAATCATTAAACCCATAACTGCAAAATTCAAGGTCGTTATCAGTTCGAAGTCTCTTGATTTTCTTCCCTGTTTGATTTTCCACCAGAACCTTCCACTGTCTAAAATTCTTGAAGGCTTCACTTTTCTATTTTCATCATTAAAATCCAAGTCATTCTTGAAAAATCATCAATAATAGACAAAAAATACGTGCTACCTTCAATTGATTCAACTAGAGAAAGTCTCTAACAGTCAGCGTGGATATAATCAACTGTACCCTAGGTACAGTGGACTCCCTTTGGAAACTTGCTGTGGCACTGTTTCCCAAATACACAGTGATCACAAAACTCTAAGTCTTGCACTTTGTGTCCACATAGAAGATCTCTTTTTGACAGAATCTGCATACCCATTTCATTCATGTGACCAAGTCTCATGTGCATAACTTAGTCATGTCCTCTTTCTAAACTGCAGCTGATGCCACTGCAGCAAACCCAGTAACCGTTGAACCTGCTAGAAAATACAGAGTTCCACGTTTTGTACCTTTCAGAACTAACTTTGAATCTTTGCAAACATACATGACTCCACCTTCACCTTTAAAACGGAAACCTTTGTTGTCTAGTGTACTGAGAGATATCAATTTCTTGGTCATTGATGGAACATGCCTGACATCATTCAAAATGTAGAATAACCCATCGTGCGTTCGATCCTCATTGAGCTAATCCTAACTACCTTGCAGACTGAATTGTTTACCATTGATACATTACCACCAACAATCTGCTCATATGTTGAAAACCACTCCCTGTTTGGACACATGTGATACGAAGCACCTGAATCGAAGACCCACATACCTTTAGAATAATTGTGATCATTTGCAGTTAGGGCCAGATATTCTTCTGAGCTGCCATCGACCTTAGTGACGTCTGCTGAACCATCCTTTTTATCAGGTTGGTAACTATTACTGCGAGGACAATCACGCTTCCAATGTCCTTTTTTTTCTTGCAGTAAGCACAAGTGTCGTTAGCCCTAGAATTATACGTCTTTGAGCCTTTGGTATTTGGTGCGAATTCCTTTGGCTTTTTCTTTCCAGACTTTCGACTTTTGCTTCCTGTTGCAACCAACCAGATGCTCCACCTTCTGTTGTACCAGCGACCCTATGACAGTCCTCTCTAGTAAGTAAAGTATTCTTTACTTCATCTAGAGAAAGCGTATCCTTACCAGAAATAAATGAATCGACGAAATTCTCATACGGCAGTGGCAATGATTCCAACAAAATTAGAGTAGCATCTTCATCATCTATCTTAACTTTGATATTACTCAAATCCATTAATATCGTATTTAACCTATCTAGATGATCTTTCAGAAGCGTACTTTCAGACATACGGAGGTTGAATAACCGTTGCTTCAAAAGCAACTTCTTGTTCAAAAGTTTCGTCATATACAGACTCTCGAGTTTCAACCACAAACTGGCAACCTTTACTTGATCTGCAACTTCAGCGTTGACAGTGTCGGCAAGACAAAGCATGATAGTCGAATGCCCCTTTCTTCTAGGCTCATAAACTCCTCATGTTCGTCTAATTTTGCATCCTTCCATGTGGCAGTAAGAGGCTTCCACAGACCCTGCTGCTTTAGTAAAGCGCACATTTTAATCTGCCATACACCACAGCTGCTCCCTCCGGTAAACTTTTCGACTTTCATGTTAACGCCAGCCATCTTCGAAACGATTGACAAAAAACAATTATGGAAATTCGAACTCCAGGCTCTAATACCAGATTGCTATGAAAATGACAATAAAAAATTGTAACGAAGATAAAGAGAACGAGAGAGAAGAAGAAACACACAGAAATTTACGTGGTTCACTAACGTAGTGTAAGCTAGTCTATGGGCAGAGAGAGGGCAGAGTTTTATTCAGGAGAACGAAATATAGAGTTACAGAATGAACATCATAATGCGGCTAGGGTTTTAATTCGAGTTTATATATGCACGCTCATTAAAATCTATTACCGAATGCGTAAGCATAAAAACAGAATGCTGATGGACAAACACATTGCAGAGAGACCCTCAACTACTAATCGCAGGTCATTGGTGTGTTCAAGGCATATCTCAACATATGAAAATATTGAAACACCCTTACGTATGTCCCCCATGGTGAATTTCTAATGAGATACCATTTGATACACCATTATGTATAAAAAATTATGCTTACAATCCCATGCCCAAGCTTAAAATAATTTAAAACCAACATATCCAAATTAAGATGCATATAGTCAAAAGAGAGGCAACATCTACTAAGTGAAGCAATCATCTAAAAATTATCAACAGAAAACCTCTACTAAACAGAATTTAGTGGGCAAAATAAATCGTGGGCAACAACATTATCAATTATCGCACGCTAAGCTCTAAGAAGAAAAAATTGCGTGCATATGTTTCGAATGTAAGAAGATTTTAGAAGAAAAAAGGAAAGACAAACAAGACCAAATATAAGCAAAAAATTGTTTTAGATGATCTTTATAGGAAAAGAATAAAATTGTGGATTCAGTCACTTACCTCTATCCAAATTTCATCCATTTCACTAATCACATCAGAATACAGTTCATTTTTAGAAAGGAAAAATAAATCAAAACAAACCTAAAATTCTTGTGATGCATGCCCAATTTCACCATATTATCTTTGCCAACCTTTTTCAAGTAAAAGAGTTTGATGAATATTGGGAATAACTCCTCCATTAGCAATGGTTACAAATCCCAAAAGCTTATAAAGTCTTCATTGTTCCTCACAACAAGCTGATGCTTTGGCACAAAACATTCTTCTTGTTGTGTCTTGAAACATTCCCAACAAGCTCCAAAACCTAATCCCAATCAACAAAACACAAGAATATCTATCCAACTAAATCGATACGGAATTGAAGATTTATTTAATTACATTAAGTTGAGAGTAGTTTTTTTGATCGAAAGTTTGTTTGATTACACTGCAACTATATCAAGATAGCATTCCATAAAAACCACTAGAAAAAGCACAAAAGCAAAGAATCTAGCCTTCACAATGCGATAGTCAAGAACGACGAAAAAATAGACAGAAGCTCGAGAAGTGATGATAGTGAAGGCGGCATACGACAGCGAGCTTTGCTTGCCACGAGGTTCACACATCGATTCCATGAACGGATTAAGATAATTAAGGTTTTTCTTCTTTATTTTTTTTAATAAAAACTCTCATAGATTGGTCGGAGGAATCGTCGGCTAGGTGGAGGCTGAACAGAGCAACGAAAACACAAGAGGGGGAGGGGTTTTTGGTGCTCTTTGTCGAACAACCAGAAGGATGGAAGAGACAAATTAGGGGTTTGTTTGTCTTAATTACAATTTCAACCCCAACTTCTAATACTAGTGCTATTTAGAAAACCACAGTTGTCTTCTATGACAATTTTCAAATTGTCATGAATTCATTAAAAATGGTAAAAATTTCTATGACAATTATTAAAATGTCATAATTTAATGTATACTTTTTTATGACGGTTATTGGTTATTAAAATGTAATAAATTTTCAATAATTTAACAATCATCCTTTTTCTACAAAAAAAAATGCGTGTTTTTAGATTTTATGACAAATTTTTATTTTTTTGTTATTTGGAAACTCAAGTAATTGTCATAAAAAGTCAAAATTGTAGTATTGCTTACACCAAAAAACAATGTTCACAACCATATCTTGTATAAGATCCAAGATTTATATATATGTATTAATATAAAAAAATAATGAAAATGCAAGATAACCCAAATTTTTATAAGAACTTTGGAATCTCCCATCTCTAGAGAATACTCTCTTAAGTCCACTAAAAAAAATATTTGGATTCTTACTAATAAGCATGCTAGGTAAATGTAGTTTCAAACTACAATATCTCAGATTAAATCCAAAACATTGGAAAATCTTTATTTAAATCGACTAGATCATAGAATAAGTCTAAATTCAGCATTTAAAACAAATTAAAATGGTCCATGGCCAAGGTAGTTTAAATAGTTAACTTATTTAAACGAAACAAAATGCTTAAACAATTTAAGCACGTAACAACAACGTCTCAAATCCATTGGAAGAATAAGACTCAAAGAGAGATAATGCAGCAGCTTCACCCATAATCCTTTAAAAAACCATTCAGCTTAGTCGTCCCGGTAGAGTCCACAGTTACCTTGAGGGATAAACCATAAATAAAGGTAGATTAGCTCTTTATATATGATAATTAAATTTAATTATTTAAGAATAAGTTTAACAATCACATCATACAATTCATTATATCAACAATTTAACAATAAAAAATATTAAATAATTGATAAGACAATATTTCTTTTTAATATTATTCATGTGTATTTATACATTATTGAAATACTATTTTAATTATAGTACAAAAAAAATGCTATCAAGTGTCATTTAGGATAAAAATTGTTTTTAGACAATTTTATCCACTTATATTTCTTATAATTTCAAATCTAACCTTACTTTATATATATATATATATATATATATATATATATATTTCCAACCCTCCAATTATTATTATTATTATTTTTACAATTACATTCTTCTTTTCTTTAGTTCCATTTTTTTTCTTCATCCATACCAACCAAAATTACAACAAAAATCCACTCTTCCCAACTCTCATTTAAATTAAACAACTTTAATACATATGATTAACTCCACTTTAAAATCTTTATCAACTCAAACATATAAAAAAAAATATACTTCCATTTTTATTAAACGAAAAAAAATGATTAAAAATTACTCATCACTACTTCTCTACTTAAATAACCATAATAAATCTCACTTCCAAGTAAAATATAATTTTAATATGTTCTTCATCAAGTTTTTAACAACATTACACTTTCATTTAGTCGCTTTAAACAACATTGAAAACTCACATATTCATATAAAAAAGTTTAAAAAAAAACTAAATTTGGTTGGAGTCGAGGGTTTAAGAGTAAAATAGACTAAAAATAATTCTTTGTCTAAGTTTTTTTTTAAAAGGTAGTAAGATAAGATTTGTTTACTTGAGATAATTTGTCAATCACATATTGTTAACTAACTTCACAAAAGTAATGGTAA
>JBBMKA010006185.1:0-10567 GCA_037833695.1 Sechiopsis laciniata | reverse complement strand
AAAAAATCTTTTATAATCATTATATAATTTATATTTATTAATGCTTATAATAATAATTAGTATTATAATAATAATAATTTAAGATTGTTATAATAGTTCAAATTAAAAAAATAAACTTTATAATAAAATTCTTATAAAAGTTTTCAATTTTATATTAATTAAATTTATAGTATTATTATTGAATAACAATAATAATAAATATTAATTATATGTATGAAATAAGAAGGAGAGGGAATAAGAAAGATGAAAACTAAAGTGGGATCCACAAGCTTGCAAAAACCATCCCTTAACTTGGGATTTGAAGAGGTTTGAAATAGTTCGGAATGTAATTTTTATATTGTCGTGGGGTTTGGAATAGGATTCCAATCCAACTCATTCCAATACGTTGAACCAAACAGAGCCTATACTAAATATTGCATTAGTTAATGTAATTTAAATTTTGTTTCTTTTGATTCTTAGATGTCCAATTTTAATTATTATATAAAAAAGTTTAAAGTTGACATTTATAGTCATTTGTTCTATTAACTTTCTTAAAATAATTACTCTCTTCTATCATAAATTATAAAAATTTATTTACATTTTATCATTGAATGTATTAAAGTTGTTAATATTATTGAACCAATTCAAGTTAATATCAACTTGAAATTTTTGTATAAGAATAATAAATAATTTTCTTCTTAACAAATATTATTTAAAAAAATTAAATACGTATACTAAACTTCCAACATTTAAAAGTGTAAGAATTCAAAGACAAGGACTTGATGAAGTTTCTTTCTTCTTTTTTATTTTTAAAAAGTAGAGAAGAAGTTTTATTTTAATGAGGTTGTTTTTATTGTGATTATTTATTTATTTTAGTTTAGGAATATTCAAACTCATAAATTTGAGTATATATTTATATGGATTGAATTATTTACACCCCAATCCAAAAGCACAAGACTTCAAGGTTTGAGAAAAGGGTCCTTTATTCCACTGGGCGATTGTAGGTATCGTTTCTCAGTTTTATTTCTCCACCGTTTTGGAGTTTAATTATTATTATTTGTTTTTCTGAAATAGACAATTAATTTCATATGTCTTTTTCTTTGTACTTTAGCAAAGATTCCTCTATAATACCCATTTGTCCTTTTTATTTATTATTTTTTTAAAACAAAAACTATCAATTTGAACTTTAAATTTTTAGTTTTAACAAATTTCATCTCAAATTTAGATATTTATTTTTGCAACCTTAACCTCAAACTTAAAATTAAAATTAAAAAAATTGAAGCATCAAACTTCAAATTTAACTATATAATAAATTAGTGTAAATTATAAACTTGGCCAATATGATTTGACGAAGTTAGAATTTAGTGTTTATAATTTCAAAATATATAATTTAGTCGTTATGATTTAGAAAAAGTTAGAATTTAGTTTTTATGATTTTGAAAATTATAATTTAATTTTTATAGTTGAATAAAATCTAAGTTTTTATAGTTCATAATTATTCACGAATCAAATATATAAAAATTGGTTATTTATGTGTCAATAATAACTATATGAGTTAAGTGATCGATTGAACAAAAAAATAACATTTTTTAGATGTACATAATCACAATACTGTTATGAATTAATATGTAGATATTCATTTTAGGCACTCCACTCACCTCACACCTCAACTAAGTTAACTTCCCATTATCTCTCCCATGATGTATCCCACTCAAATGTCTATATATACACTTATGAATACTATAAATAAGAGTTGTTTTCTCAATTGTAAGACACCAAAAATCAATAAGAATTCTCACCATTTACTATTTATCATCTCATTTCTCTCTACATTTGTTCTTTTGTTGTTAGGTTTCGTTATTAACTTTATAACAAATACATGTACTTAATTCGTCAACTATTATAAATGATAATGAATGATTTTTTAGTTTTTATTAAATTATAAAGATTAAATTTTAATTTTTAAAATTAAATGACTAAATTTTAACTTTATAAGAGAAATTATAGAGATTAAATTTTAAATTTTAAAATTATAAATACTAAATTCTAGCGTCATCAAACTAAATATATAATTTATCATAATAAATTATTGAATCTAAATATGGTTAAAGAAGTTCTTATCACGCATTCAATAAATTATAAAATATATTTTGATAATATTTTAGATAAAATCGACTACAAACCTAAAAAAATATGTAGTAAGCAATAAATTTTGATAAAACTATTTATTGATTAAATTGTGTATTAGTGATTCTTTTATACATAGATTTTGTATTTTATAACTCCCTGGCAACTGATAATACGTCCCAAACCCCAAGCAGCATCGGTGTACACGTAATGCTAAGAAGTCTTAGGTTCGAGTCTCTCTACCCCCAATTATTGTAATCTCAAAAAAAAAAAAAAAAAGTCCCAAATTTCAATATAATCTAAAAAAATTGTTGTTGGTTGTAAATCTAGTATCCATATTTTAATTACAGCAACTTTTAAAAAATATTTCAACCATAACAAAATATTTTAAATTTTATTTTCTAATTAATTTAGTTTGCCATCAATTTTGAATGTTTAATTGAAATCATTAATTTAACTCGATTGATTCAGTTTTTCGCATATTTTATTTTTTAATAAACAATTTCGTTGACAAAATCCAATCTAGGATAATATTGTTTTAAAAAGTTTTATAATTATATTTAATAATTATCATTTTTTTACTATTTATTATTATCAAAATATATATATATATATATATATATATATATATATATTTTTTTTTTTTTTGAAAAAAAACCTCAATGTTATTATTGTGTTTAAAGTGAGATATATTAAATTTTGAGAATATGACCCTCCTATTATTTTTTGTTATGATTTATATTGCATTATTAATGTGTTTCACTATTCCAGATAATTAGGCGAATGTCATTTCATTTTTGTATAAAAAATGAAGAATTTCAGAAAATACGAAAATATGGACATCTACTAAAAAAAACTATTGCATTGCATGTATTTGGTTAAATCTAAGCTTTTTCTTTCCTTTGCTTTTGAGTTCCATATTTACGACTCGAACTTATAACCTTTTGATCGAATATACATATATATATATATATATATAGATTCCAACTACCGTAAGCATTTGTATTGATCTTTTAAAATTTACAAAATTCTAAATACTTTTGTATCTTTTCATATATCGCTTAAGTTTTATTTCCTATAATATAAAAAAAAAATTAGGATGAAATTACTATGTAGCTAACTCATCAGGATTCATCCTTCTAACATATTTGGCCGGTCTAAGACTATCTATACGTTAAAACAGTTACAAAACCGCCTCCAAAACCCAGGAGATACCGATGTTTCAAGTTCCGCAGGTTCGTTAAACTTAGCTTTCACACTCAACTCTTCGAACGAGTCGACAAGGTTCTGCAGCCTTGCTACGAATTCAATCAAGTTTGACGTAAACGTAGCTAACGACAATGCGCTTGCATTTTCGTATGTTTTTGACTCTTCATCCTGGACTACTCCATTTGGTTTGATTGAAACCTGTCCATGCCATGATCCCAGTTTGTTAAACATTTTGGTGGGGGGTAATGCAGCTGACTGTATAGTGTTTATGGTGTCGTCCCCGGTTTTTGCGATTGGGAAGGCCCTGAGATCCAGCGTAGCTTCACTGCGGGACCTGTATTCACGAAACCCGGTTTCCCCGTCGTCCATGTCGAGTGATTCTTGGGGCTTTCCTATGTCCTCGAGTCGATCACCAATTACCCAGCTCTCTGAATTTACAAGAAGATAGGATTTTGCATCGATCTTCTTTTGCAACTCTTCTGCAGCATCATGAACCTCAGAGAGAATGGCTGTTGAATCTAATTTTTCCATCTTCTTTAACTTGTTTCCAAGCTCGCGCAAAACCTTAGCGCCTTCGTAGCCTACCCTTCGGAGCTCATTGCCAAATTCAAGTCGTTTTTCAGCTGGGGCCTGTTTATCCAAGCATAATTGTTGAAATATGAGACCAAAACAAGTGGAGGGAGAAGTAAAAGCAATATCTATTGCACATATGTACAAATGAAACTGCTGAAAAACAGAACTTTTAATAACAAATTTGATGATTCAGACCTTAGCACAATTTCTATTCTAAAACAAGATAACAACTCAAAAGATGAATCGCAAGCATCCTTGAGCCCCTCGCAAGCTCGATCTATGGCGAACTCATACCGTATGCAATCATGCACACAAAATGTATATCATATGCAATAATGGACAAAAGAAATGAATGGAAGCTCACAAGATTACTTATACAATATTAAACTCCTGCCAGATGCAAATTGTCAAGCAAAACAGGCAATTGGAAGAGTATGCATGGAATCATTTAGTATGTTTACAGATATTATCCATAACTGGACATGAAGTTTGAGCATCAAAGCCAATGTACCTGTATTTCTGAAAGTATACATCCATGCAATCCCATGACAGCGAAGGCACAATGTCTCATTGCACCAGCTACTTCAACATAGCTCTTCCATGGATACGGAAGCATCTTGTAACGACCGTGCGGCGGTTCCCAGACTGCAAATCCCATCTTTAGACACAGAAAGAATAAATAAGATGAAAACAAAGTTTAGTCATTTGTATTTCTTCCTTTTTTTTTTTTTTTGGAAAACCGGAAAATCGGAGCTTCGAGCTCGTCCCTAGGCTGTGGCACCGAGATACATCAGAGGGTATTCTAGTTTGAGCACTCCCCAACGACCTCGAACCAGGAATCTCTCAAGGAATTATGCCTCAGAGTCCGTAGTCTTAGGGACGTATTTCTTCCTATTTTCATGAATTGGATAAAGATAACCAACATTAAGTCCATATAACTCACCAGAGATTCCTCCTGACTCATAGATTCCACAGCTGACCGGTAGCCATTGTATAGAGGATCATCAGATGCTTGGTAGGTAAGGATTTTCGACGGTATTCTCTCGTACTCGACACAATTAAGGTAGCTATCAACACATCCTAAATGAAGGGAAAACGGTTGAGCAAGAAACGAATGCAAGAAAATCGGTTTAATAGTAACACTTTACTAATGCAAGCATTGAACAGGAAAAAGCTAACCAACCTTCCAAGGATGCTGCAACGCCTGTAAAATTTTTCACAACTAGATCGTGTAGATCCTCACCAGCCCAAATGGGGTAAATGCATATGTTTACAGCCATACAGACACCAGCACCGAGCGAAATGAGCAAGAATCGAGTCACGGCTGTATGAATAAACTCTCGAGATCTATACCCGGATACCATTATGAAACAATACGTCAACAAGAAGACCCGGAATCCATATTCATAAGGCTTCATTGTGGGATACAGCTTAACATAAGTAGCCAAGAATCCTGCCAACATCATAAAGCCACGAAATGAGACAATCTTTACTTAAAGTAAACCAGAAAACATTAAATCAATGATTAGAAAAACAGACCTATGATAAAGATGCTGATGATAATCACAACCTCTTCCCAATCTCCTGCAAGAACTGATAATTCTGCCATTCCTAATGCAAGACCTCCAGCTGAAAGCGTGCCCAATCCACGGTTTAATCCTTTGCTCAGAGTCGCTCCTGCAACCAAAATCATCATTTTGTTCAATAATCAAATCATTTTTAAAGAATCACGGTGGAAAAGTTACGTTTAAAGTACTAAAAAAAACATCAGAGCAAGGAAATAGAACAAGAAGTCAACAAACATGGCCCATGAATGCAACAACATTCATAGCATTAATTACAACATAAAAAAACAAAAGATTTAAGCTAATCCTACTGTCACCAAAAATTCAATCCCCAATGAAACTTAAGCAAAAAAAAATCAATAGTTAAAAAAGGGCAACCATGGCCGATACTAATCTAATAAAAATTAGATTAGTTGAACAGTCATCAGTAAGCTTAAGTAGTTTAGAATAAAATATAAACACCACAAAATCTTCTTTTTAGATAATGGAGAATCAAAACTTCATCAATACATATTGGGGACACCCACTCGTCGTCTTAAGGTCAGTTCCGAAGTTTTTAGTTTCGAACTTGGAATCTCTAAAGGAGTATACCTTTGGGACCTCAAGCCTCAACCAATAAGGCTGCCCCTCGAAAACAACACCCTGAAATCTTCTTGATTCCCTGTATCCACATGTAATGTATCAATCAAGTCATGAATTCATTACACGATGATCACCTAACAAAAAATTAATTTAATACAGATTTTCTTCACGTCCAAATGTAGTATAGTCAAGTGAAAATAGTCGAGTTGCATGTAAACTTAATTGGACAATGACAAATAAAAAAAAAAGAAGCTAATATATCACCTATTTCCTCAATCAATATCAAAAGCAGTCATAATACAAAATACAATCCAAACAAACAGAATTTTAAAAACAGAGTAACAAAATTCACAATACCTACCAATGCTAAACTCAAACACAGCGACGACAGTGAGAATCGCCCAAACAAAGTAACGGCCAATGTCCTCAAAGGGCTGCTTAAAGAAGATCAACAACGAAATAAGCGTCAAAGCGAGACCCATCTTAGCAGAGAAAACAATCTTCCTCGGATCGGAAACACCCATTTTCCAAGCCTTATAACCAACATTCTTCAAACACTTCCACAAATTGAAGAATCGATCAAAAACAGACCGCAACAACGAACAACAACAGCAAGGATTTTCCTCAATCGTTTCGCAAAACCCTAGGTCTGAAATTTCCTTCACCGATAGCAGCCGCTCCCTCTTCTCCGCAAAACTCTGCTTGAACGAACCGTATTTGGCCGCCGCCGCCGCCGCCATGATTGATCGGAATCGAAGGTTGAAACGGAGGTTTTGACACAGAGCTTCAATGGCGGATAGTGAAGAAGGAAAAGGAGTGAGCCGAATTATTGCTCAAAAATCGGAACATTATTAATTATTATCAAATGTATATATGAAGCATTCATCCTTTTGTTTCCTTCTCTTATAATCACTGCTTCTTTTTTTTTTTTTCCTTTTCCGACTTAAAAATTGTTTAACTTTAATTTTTCTTCCTCAATTTTTAATATTTTATGTATTTAACCTCCATTTTTTCAATTAAAAAAATCCCTAACTATAAAAAATTGGAAAACGTTTTTTATTTTATTTTTAAAATGAGTGTTTGGTTCAAATTTATTGTGATATGATATATCACGTGATCTTACAATATTTCAATCACGATAAAATTGATTTTTAAATAGATGAATGAATATAGTATTCTCTTAATTGCTAGGTTTTATAATAGTTAAAAACATTTAGTTACTTTGACAAGTTTATGTAAATTTTCCATGCATAAAAAAATGATATATTATTGATGTACAATTTAAAATCAAAATTTATAAGTTCAATTCAAGATGTTATTAATAAAATTATTATTATTTTTCATATATATATATATATATATATATATATATAAACTACCAAACACATATACGAAGATATAAACTACAAATATGATCTATGAATATGTTTATCTTTAGTTTTTTAAGGATTTTAAACCTATATATATAATGATAAAATTTTGGCACAAGGAATTAAATTTACGTAGAATTTTTGTAGTTCTGTGATGAGGGGTGATTTGGGTAATATGACATGAAAATTAAAAATGAAAGGGACCCGCTTTGATTTTCGGATCCCAAACCCAACTGTCCCTTTCCTAATGTGACCTTCATTCCAACTTCCCAAAGCCTTTTTTTGGTACATGTATTGTGTCGCCTGACAATTATTATATTCATTTGAACTAAGTAGGATATGAATAATAATATTTCAATTAAAAATAAATAAATAAATTGTGGACTTAAATGTAGTTGAGTGATTTAGACATTTGCACTCCTTTCGAAGTTGATGTTTGATTCTAAAACAAAATGAAAATTGAAGGTACTCATAATTATTTTATTTTTATTTTTTTAGATTTTGCAATTTAAATCTACCTTAACTATCTTTTCATGTGTTATTTATTATTTGAATATATGTATTTTATCTATATTTTTTGAAATTAAATCAAAATTTAGAATTAAAGTTTATTTTTATCACTCACACACTTTCTTAAAGAAATATAGATACATTATTGAAAAAATGGTATACATTGTATAAAATTTGAGTAAAAATAAATTTAAATTTCAAAACCAAAAACAAAAATTTAAATGATTATCAAACGAAGTCTAAATATTTCAAGAAGTTTTGGAAAAAAAAATTTACCGAAATATTATAGCATAAGACAATATGTGATATTAGTTGATGTGCATATAAATTGAAACCGTCAGAAATCCATTTTAAATTTTGATAGAAAAGTTGAAAATATTGACAAAAAATCATCAAAATTTCAACTTAGTGATATTAAATGAGTCGATAGTCTAATGATTTCATTGTTTGGTGGTTATCTAATTCAACACCATGGTAATGAGTTTGATCAATGTAGCATTCTCTATGCAGAGTTTATGGTCTCTCCCCCCAATTTGTACTAAAATAATAATAATAAATAAAGGAAAATAACTTATAAAAAAATGGTTCTTAAAAATATATTAAAACAAATTAAGATGATAGTCTTACATCCTTGCCCTTTAAAATGAGGGAAATAAGGGAAAGGAAGCTTGTTCATTACAACTTACTTCTTTCTTTCTCTATCCCAGACCTGATCAAGGGCAAATATGGAATCAATGATGCAAAAAGATGGAATAAAAGAAAGAAAGAAAAAAGGGGGGGAAATATGCATAAGTGAAGGTGATCATAATGTGGATAAGATACAATGATGATTGTAAAATGTACATTGAATTCAATAATTAACGCAACAACATGGTTCAAAGTCCTTTAAATACATACATATATATACCTTTAAATATATACACACACACACATACATATATATATATATATATATATATATATATATATATTAAAGTTACAATATATTATCTTTCTAATAAATGTTTCAAGACTTCTCTTGATTGTAGAAAAATTGCATTCTTTTACTTATAGATAAGAGAATGTTAAAGTTGTATTTGTTTCAAAAAAAAAAAAAAAAAAGTTAAAATTATATTCTTGAATTAATGACATTCTAAAAAGAATGGCTATATACATCAAACATGAGTGGTTTGGGGAAAATAAAATCTTATTTGGATAAATGAATTGTGAATGAATGTGGCAAAAGCACTCATTTTGATTTTGAGTGATTATGAATGATTGTAACAAAAAATTCTCGTTAAAATAGAAAGATATGAGTATTTAATAATACAATAATATTGTACTTGAAAAGTTTATTAGAGTCTATGTGATTTTATGGAAGATTTTATGAGATAATTTTTTGAACTGCTTCATCCAAATGTGAAATGGGTTAACCGTGCGAATAAATCCTCAAAAACCTTTTATCGAAACACACCTTAGAACATTTAATGAAAAGCCAACAAAATCTAACTGTTGTTATTTCAAATTTCATCACAAGCATACACGTTTAAGATTATCACCATGCCAAATTTCCAATTAACATGCTAATTCATAATCTTTTCACAATATGTCATATTTTCATTTCAATTAAACTAAGTTCTTATTGACAAATGTACCAACAAATTACTTTTATTCGTTATCACTCAAAAAAGTACCTTCTTACCTAACTACCTTTCTCTTTGATTAGGAGAGACCCACAAGAAAATTATATTATAAGCTACAATAAAATAATTTTAAAAATTATTGTCATATAAACTAGAATTTTTTTTATAACAACTTTTTTTTTTTTTTGAGAAAATTAAAAAAAAAATTGATATACTTTAATTAGTTAAGCTTATAAATTTGCATGTAAACTACATTAATATTAAAATGCATGGGACTTTATCTAATTAATGATTATATATTAAGAAATAATGTTTCATGTCTCTCACATATTATATTCTTTTTAAAATCTTAATTTTCAAAGCTCAATATGATTAGCTTAAGCAAGTCTGTATTCTGTTCTACAAAAGGACAAAAAGCTTTTCAGTTTTTTAATGATATTATTTCCTTCTTTATTTATAACTTTTGATAGTTTAAGCTAACTGCATAATTATATGACCTAATTGAAAGTGTCTAACCCAATAATTAAATATCAAATAATAGCAAGAGTGAGTAGTCAAATGATGTGTCTCTATTTAGTATTTTATATATAATTCATTCTTTTAATTTTTTTTTAATTTTTTTGAAATCAAATTCATTCTATTAATTGGAATTATGCTCGGTTTTCTAATGAGTATCTAAGGATCAACATTTGTTTGGACATTGTGATCCAAATTAATGTTTTATTTGTTGGCATCACCAAAAGAACATCGGTGTATTTTGGTATTTTCTTTTTATATTTAATGTTATTTGATTTTGAAAAAAAAATAATTTGATGTATCAAAGGTTTAATCAACTGTTACTAATTCCATTGTAAGAAAAAAAAAATACTGTTGCTAATTCTCTATCTTGAAGATGTATTTCAATTACAATTCTAAACTTTCAATTTTGATTCCACTAAATTTATGTCATATATACCACTAAATAATATTAATGAGACATGTTTTTGTTTTTTGAGTTAAATAATTGTGGAAGATAGATTCAACCACGTCT
>JBBMKA010006184.1:0-10568 GCA_037833695.1 Sechiopsis laciniata | reverse complement strand
AAGCGGGTATTTATATTTTTCTTTTTCTTCAGTCAACCATTTTCATTTTCTACATAATTCATGATTTATCTACCAACTCAGACTGACCGGTTACCATTCATATTATTAGTTCATTGGTATTACTTTTTTTTTCAGAAAATTTTTGGCGATCTAAATTTTTATGTCCATCTTGATGGTTCAAATTGAGCTACATTTAAAAAAAAAAAATCTATTTTAAATTTAAAATAAAATAGAATGTGTTCAAATTGAGTCACATAAATAAACATGAAAATTTAGTTCATGCTCTCTTATTCTTTTTTGGTTAATTATTAGATTAATCTTTTTTTAATACATCAATAATTATTATTTTTTTGAGATTAATACATCAATAAATATTAGACATTGAAATGTTCAAATATGCAACTTTTTCGGTTAACTTTTACAATTAATTTAATCTTTAAAGGTATGTTTAGAGCACTAGTTTGATTATGATAGACAGAAGGTTATAATAAACGGTGGGTTATCGTTGTTTGAGGGGCAAATTATTATAACAGGGATTATAATAAACGATATTTGAGGAACTGGTTATGTAACAAAAAATAATATAAGTAAGGTTTAGATAAACGGACACGTAAGTTAAATAAACGGACACACAGGTTTAAGTATCAACTATTTATAATAAACGGTGGGAAAACATAGGTTGTGTTATTATAACCAACCCGTCAGTTTACATAAACGGAACCCAAACACACCCTAAGACTATTTGTATCTATTGGTCTTTCAATTTTTAAAAAATGTCTGATAAATCATCAATTTTATTATTTATATCTATAATGTTTTTTATATATTCAAAATCAGACTAAATTTTTAAATTTGTGAATTATTTAAAAACTGTGTGACTTACTAGAAACAAATCTTAAATTGCAATGATCTATTTTGATACAAAATTGAAAATGTGATGATACCCGTTTAAATAGAAAATTGATTTTTTTTTTTTTTTTTTTTTTTTTTTTTTTTTTTTTTTTTTTTTTTTGTGTTTGAAAGACTAGAAAATTGAAAGTTTAATGATCGTATATTATGCAAAGACGTATGTAGACTTTCAAACATCTGGGTTTGTCACTGTTACCATTATTGCTTTTTTGTTTTAATAATTATTTGAGAAAAGCTTTGTAGATGGGGTTTTTTTGGCTGCATTTGAATATAAACAAAGTTTTTTGGCCCACAACAAATTATTCACGTGCAGTTTGATTGTTGTTTGGAATATAAACAAGGAAAAATAAAATTTTTAATCAAACTAGTTGGTTGGATATTGAATATTTTTATTCTCATAAAAAGAAATGAAATAGATCCAATAAATCTTAGCCTTTGTTTTATGGTTTCTAATTAAAAATTGAACTACCTGATTGATTGTTTAAAAAAAGAACAACTGATTTTAAAGTCTTAATTCAACTAGGAAAAGTTTTTTTTTTTTTTTTTTTTTTTTTTTTTTTTTTTTTTTTTTTTTCATTTTGCTCTGGCGTCTGAGGGTCAAGTTCATCATAAAGATTGTTTTAGCTTCCGTCTTCAATATTTTCGAGTTGTTCTGAAATTAAGCAATACATTCTTGTTGATTTTCCACTTAATTTTCTGGAGCAAGTGTGGAAGAGTAGTGTGGGCTTTAAATTAAGGGTTTTATTGAGAACTAAGCCAAATTTAGAAAATAATTATAAATGAGACAAAACTAAAAAGATTAGCAAAAATAATTTCTCTTTTTAATTAAAAAATTTATTTTAATAGTAAAAGACAAAAATACCCTCCTACATAAATTAATACATGTTAAGGAATTAAAAATAAAAAAACATAAAACTTACCTAAAATAAAAACCGTCCGCCATTTTCATCTCCAATTTTCATCCGCCATTTTCATCGCTTTCGTAAAGTGGAAAAGACTTGGGTCGTTTTGCCGGCTTAAGAATCAGACTTTGCTGCAATCTGATGATTAGAGCCGGAACCAAACTCTCATGGGCGTGATGATTGGAAATTGCAAACACCATGGAAGTGGACAAGGATGCTTCGATTCGCACATGAAACAACTACAGATCTTCTCGAGCCTCCTCGAATATGCTGTCGATGGTAACCAACATTTTTTCCGGCAACGATCAACGGTCTTCCGGCCACCGACAAATGGAACGGCTAGTCTGCAACTACAACTTCACTAAAATCAAGATGAAATTATTTACAAAAAAACCTACAGATCTATTTATTAACACGGTATTAATCATTAACACTGTATTAATTATTAATACATTAGTAATTACAATATTTATTATAAATATAGTATTTATTTATGATGAAAATTAGGGTTTTAGTTTGTCTTCGTCTTCGAATATTGTGATTTTCAGAGAGAGAAAACGGCGCAAAAACTGTCGAATCTTCACCGATTCGGAGTAGCCATCTCTGGAAACACACTTCGCACGACAATTACTCAACATCTCAGATGTCATTAACCGACCGTCTCCAACAATTATCCAGTGCAAGAGTCCAAATCAATTTGGACAAAAACAACATAAATAGAGGCGGAGAACAACGATCATAGTGCTCGAGATCGAGTCGCCTGAGTTTCTTGATGACCGATGATGGATGATGGGTTGTTGGTGCGATGATGGCAGAGATGAGAATGAAGGTTGGCGTTGTCCGAAGAAAAAAAAAATAGGTATAACAAAAATAAATTATTGATTAAATTAAAAATAAAAAATAGACTTACTAATACTTTAAAATATGACTCTTCACAATTATTTTTAAAAAAATGGCTATTCAATACAATTTCCCTTAAATGAAAGCTTCACCCATGGGGGAAAATATCTGGCCCAAGTCAACAATAAGCCCAATTTTGTCTTTCATCTATATCATAAACAATAAGCCCAATTTTGTCTTTCATCTATATCATATTGTGTAAATTATACACAAATAATTATACAGGCTTTTAGGGTGTTTCAAGACCTAGAAATCTGATATTAAGGGAATAATATCATATTGTTTGTCTTGTGCAATCAATCTCTTCATTTCCTCAATTCTATAAAAAATACAAATAAGATGTAGATGTCAACGTGTTGAAGTAGTAAATGTAAGTTAATTTTCAAAAACTAAAAATAAAAAATTAAATGATTATTAAACGAGACTTTAATTTTTTCGTTTTTAATTTTTTGAAATTTAATCTTGTATTTATTCAAATTCTCTACGTGATTTCCATGTTCTCTAAAAAAAAGAATGTAAATTCTAACCCAATTCAATAAATATAAGTACTTAGAAACTATTCTTTTAGCTTTTAAATTTAAATTTTGTTTTTTAAAATAAAAATAAAATGTAGATATCAAAATCATGATCAAAACTATTTATTGGAGAAATAATTGTAGGCTTAAATTTCAATACAAAAAATCAAAAGTCAAATAGTTATAAAAGAGTCTTAGGAATCTATTGGAACATTTAAAATTTATAAACTTATTATATATTAAATTAAAAGTTTAGAAAGACTCGAATATTTGAGATTTGAAGAAAAAAATAATATAACATCATTTTTTGTCCCCAAACTTTATGTAGACCATTTTTTGGCCTTCAAATTGTAAAACCTAGATCCCCCCGTTGTTTGTAAAGACTGTTAAATATATATATATATATATAACCTTTATTGAACGTTAAAAATTTAGTTGAAATTTCATATAAATATACTAGATACACAAATAATATTATTGAGGAACACATTAATACCATGAGATTAGTAGTCGAGAGTCTTGCTGCGCTCTTGTGTCTTGCTGCGCTCTTATTGCGTAAACTCTTTTTGCATTGCAGCAATGTAATCCGCATTCGTCTAGCACATCTTGCTTTCGCACTCCGCAAGGTAAGCGCTTCTGTTGAACGTTCCGTACGCGCTTACGCATCCACATTCTGTTTTATACTTACGCATTGTGTAATAAGGTTTAATGAGAGTGTATATATAAACTTGAATTAAAGCCTAACCGATAATGACATTCTGTATGTTCATTCTGTAATTCTGTATTTTGCTCTCCTTAATAAAACTTCGACCCTCTCTCAGAACGTGGACTAGCTAACACAACGTTAGTGAACTACGTAAATTTTTGTGTTGTTTCTCTTCTTTTAGATTTTCTTTATTTTCGCATCGGTTGTTGATTACCGTTTTCATAACAAATACAATCAAAGTTGTGAAAAAAGATAGTATCATAAAATTAAATTAAAGTCAGAATATAATAGGGATTAAAACACATTTATTCCTTAGAGAAAGGTAAGGTGTGCAATTCCAGAACATGGATTGTCCTAATTATTCTAGCAGGGATTATCTCGATTGAAGGTGCTGCAGTTTTCCGGTGGCGGATTACTTGTTTTGCTGCCAAGGCAACTGTCATTACGCGGCGGCCGGCCGCAATCCCCGACCGAAGATTTGTTGGCATCGGTAGTTCCGGTGGTTTGGAATAGTTGAGAGCTCTGTAGAATTCTTCTCATGTGTGACTCCATTAGAAACTCCGACTCCATATCTTGGTCTCCGATGAGGTCTTTTCCCACACCTGAGCCACATAATTTTTTTATTGCATTTTCAATTGTATTAAAATTACATCTCAAAACCACTTGATTTTGTGCTTTTTTGTTCTTGCAAACTAACTTCTATTGATTTTTTTAACTTTGATCTAAATTTCAAAAAGCATCAAATAGATTTATAATCTTTAAATTTGTATCAATTTTACGTCTATAAATTAATATTCCATTATTTTTAATATTTAATAGGTCATTCTCTTATTTATATATATATTTTTAATTAATGATCCTTAAGTTTCAAAATTATACATTTTTACTTTATACTAATACTCAATTGTAGTCCTCACAATAATAAATTTATTAATTACATAATTGAATGTTGAATAAGATGATAATTTTTCCTAAAAAAAAAAAGAAAATGACGATAACTGGACTAATTTTAAATTCTAATTTATGAATGAAATGACTATTTTGGTTTTGTCCTTAACAAAATTTTTAAAAGAAAATAAGAATAAAAGTAAACAAAATAAATATTTATTAAAATATCAAGGATAAAAGTTTTTTATTTTGAAAAATAAGGACCACAGAAACTCAAGCCCAAATCGGATGACTAAAAAGATATATTTTTCCAAAATTTAAAATCTAAAATAGGAATAGACACAAAATTCAATTCAAGTCTTTAATAAATCTTTTCAACTTCTTTTTTGAAGAAAAAAAATCTATTTTTTAAAGTATAAATTGGAGGGGAGGGAGTACAAATCTAATAAGAGCAGTACTTCAGGACATCAGTGTACACTTAGTGACCAAGAAGTCACGGGTTCAAATCTTTCAATCTCTCCGCCCCCAATAATTATTGTGTTGAACTCGATTAAATGAATAAAAATCTTTTAAATTTATAAAGATGTTAAATGTGTTAAAAATTTATTAGATACGTAGAGATGTTATATACACAAATTGAAAATACATTAACAAAAACTAGCACTTTCTAAAATGCAAAATTAACATAGACAAAAAAATACGTTTAACATGAAAATAAACGTTTTAAAATAGAAGAAAATGTAAAATGTTTTGTAAGTTATTCCAAACTTACTCAAAGGATTGGTGTTGAAGAGTGGCTTGAAAGATGTAAGAGCATCGCAAGTAGTTGGATTGAGCAGTAGAATCATGATTGCCATGGCCGCCGGAATCACCAGCGCGGCTGCAACCATTGCAACGGGAGGGGAAAGACAATTGAGATCTGGGAAGAAGGAATTAGGATAGGGGCATCTTGGTCTTTAATGATTGAGCTTGATTTATAATGTCTAAATAATGTTATCCATGTTACTCTCTTTGTTGTTTTCTCATTTTTTTCCAATGCTTTGATGTCATGATTGTGACGACCCGAGGATTTTAATCCTCTATTGTGTGATTTTGTTCTTACAGTTTTATTTGTATTAAAATTATGAGAATTAATTAAACTATGAACATTTTAAAATTTTGAGTTTGAAGGTTTATTTATAATTATGATAAAAATCTTTGGGTTTAATAGTTAAGTTATATCCATTAAATTATTGCTTAATTATTAATTAAGAAACTGTTTATAAATAAGCCTAAATTCATTTAAATAAAAAATATTAAACCCAAATCCCTTCACCACACCTTTTCCTATTCCAAAACCGTTCAACACTTTAAATTATTAAATTCTACTCTTTCTTTTCTAAAAAGAAAACTGACAAATTGAGTTATTGTGCCATCTCACTATTTATATTATATTTTTGTTAGAAAAGAAGGTTCGTCAAATCAGATTTGTTGTCCCCTTTCCTTTTGTTCTTGCAAAACAAGCCCTACCACGTCGTCACCTTCTTCTTCAATACTAAGCCGACCGCCGGATTGTATTTATCACCAAAAAGAAAACTCCATGGCCTCAACTCTTAGACCTCGATTTCGTACGTGTGAGCGACGAATCGAAGCTGCCTGCACCTCGCGACTTCGCTCGCACGTTCCCTGACCCGAAACCCGTCACCTCACCTCAGATCCGACGCAAATCTGGTTAAAATCGCATTGCCCAGACCCACGGTTTCCGCAGACCCGTGCACGCAGACTCGAAATGCGCCGATCCGTGTTCCGTGCTCTGACCCGTACGCAAATGTGACCCGCGCCGCGCCCTTGCTTGTCGTGGTTTGCTTGTGAGGTATTTTTGGCTGCCCATGTTTTGGGTCTTTACCTTTTAATTGTTTTAAGAGTTGGGCTGCTGCATTGCAAAAATAAAATAAATGTTTTGAGTTTTAAATTGCCAATTTATGCCAAGGGTTAATTTCAATTGTTAAACAATGTGAAACATTTAAGTTTAATTGGATGATAAATATACAGTAAAACAATGTGTCTTTTGGGGTAATTTCTTGATATTTTTTAACAAGAATCTCTTAAGATATTTTAATATCCTTTTAAATGTGAGGTTATTGGATATTTAATATGTTTAAATATCTTTATTTTGAGAACCTATAGAAAGTTTATTTTATTATCTTTTCATTAAGATTTTTGTAAGGTATTTTCATATCCTTTAAATCAAAGTTACTTTTAAATGTTATTAAAAGTATGAGTTTTGGGTAAATAATTATTCTTTTAAAATGAGTTTTTATTAGAATATTCTTAATATCCTTTCATTATTTATGAGCGGTTGTAAGTTGGGAGAAAGGATTATTTATAAGTCCTAATTTCAAGGTTTTGACTGATCTTTTCGTTGACTCGTTCAAGGTTTCTAGGAAAGTTTATCGAGGAGTTCTATATCTTCAAGAGGTAAGGACTTTTACCTAGGGTTGTGTGGTCCTTAAATGCATTGTTAGCTTGATATTTGATTGATAACTTGTGGACATTTTCGCGCAGCCATTGCAACTAGAGAGGAGAAAGACAATTGAGATCTGGGAAGAAGGAATTAGGAATTAGGATAGGGGCATCTTGGTCTTTGATGATTGAGCTTAATTTATAATGTCTAAATAATGTTATCCATGTTACTCTCTTTGTTGTTTTCTCATTTTTTTTCAATGCTTTGATGTCATGATTCTCCTACTATTTAATATAAAATTTTAAACAGTATTATATGCAGACCTATTATAATTTTGCATGATTTTTTCACCCACACAAATTATCAAAATATATATCATAAATGATATAAATTTCATTGGATTATTCATTATAGTATTTTGGAAAAATTGCACATTTTAAATGGCTGAGTTTTGAACTTGGGGACATTTTGGTAGTTTTACCTCCACTGACCTATTTGAAAATATTGATTAGTTCTAGGTCTTTTTGTTGTTTAGGGTCCCACCCCACTAATCCATAGCTAAGTTGCGCACGCTTCAACGCCTGCGCGTCCAATTGCCGCACGCCATTGTCTCGCTTGTCCTCGCGCCTAGAAAGATTGCATGATCGTATCGATCGACGCAGCCAATCACACGCTAGTACCTGCACACGTACAATCATGCAGACTTGTTTGCATGCCCATGCCAGCATCGTGCCTATATATATGTGACATTAATGGATCAATTAAACTATAATAAAATGTCATAATTCGTTCTACGAAGACATTTCTAAACTGTCATTTATTACTTAATCAATGACTCTGTATATGTGTCATTAATAGTTCATCCATAACTATAATATAGTGTCATAATTGGTTTCATCGTGACATTTTTACTATAGGGTGTGTTTGTTTTGGGAGGAGGTGAGAGGAGATGAGGTGTTGAGCCCAACACCTTATTTGGCCCAAGCTGATGTCATCTCATCTCTCTCATCTCTTTCTTTTTCTTTTCTATTATTAATATTTTTCATCTTTTTCTTTTTTTATTTTTATCTCTTGTGGTTATAATATTATTATTATTTTAATTTAAAAAAATTTATTATTGTTTAAATATAGTATATATATATAAAATTAGAGTAATTATACTATTATTATATCAAATGTTTATTTAAGTAAATTTGAATTTTAAAAATTACAATAAATAAATATATATTATCTTTTGATATATGACAACTAATTTTAATACTTTTTATTTATAAGAAATAAAATATTTTTCATTTCATTATTTAATCATTTTAAATAACAAAAAAGTTTATGAAACTTCAATTATTTAGAAATAGATTACAAATATCATTTTACAAATTTTCAATTAAAAAAATAATTATTATCAAATCATTGATATAAAAACATGTGTTATTTTTAATATTAATAATTTGTACATCAATTTATTATTAAAATAATAATTAAATTTAAATAATTTATAACCTTTTTTTGTTTTTTTGTAATTTACAATAAATTTTAAAGTATTTAACTTACTCCACTAAGCTACATTTTAAATTGGAGTAGAAGTTGATCTAGAACTTTTTTTTAGGAAAGAGGCAAAATAATTTAAATAATTTTGAAAGTTTTGCTTGTATATACTAAAAATAACTATAAGTTCGACTATTTTTATGAGTTCCGGATTGAGATCTATTTTATATTAAAAAAAACAAAAAATAATAGCAATAAATTCTAAATTTTGTGGGACGCTATCTTACTTCCGTGTAATAAATATATCACAGAGTGAGTTCATTTTTACCCACAAAAAAAATAATAAATTACAAAATTTAGGGGTGTTTATAGTTCTTCTAGAAGCGTCAATGACTAATAAGATAAATACTTCTAGTGTTTGATTTAATGTTACATATTAATTGACATATTTTATTGGCTATTCTTTGACTTTCAATAAATATGAATGTGAATGTATAAAGTGTATAAGAAAAAAGTTTACTTTTTAATAAAATAAAAATTGTTATCAAGATTTAACTATAATGACTGGTTTAACCAAATTTTTTTATATTTTAATTCATTATTTTAAATAGAATCTTGTTATTTTTTGACATTTATTTTTATTATTGAAGTCTAAAAAATCTTGAAAAAATATTAAAAGTTATGTATGACCTATAAATATTTTAAATTAGTCTAACTTCGTTTTTGTTGCTTGAAATTTTTGCTCATTATTTTTTTTTAATTTAACAATATTTAAGCGTGGGATATTCAAAATTTCAATCTCATGATTATTAGGTCGTACATGATGTCATTAAAACTAAATTTCGTTTGAATATGACATTAATATTATCAAGGTGGTATGATATTAATTTTATATTACTTACAATTTCTTTATGATAGTGGTCATATTTCCATACTTATGTTAATAGCTAAAAATTTGAGGATAATTTTATTAATCAACAAAAAAAACATAAGATTAGTTAACAAAAATTGAATATGATACCCTAACATCTCATCTCCTCTCCCTGCATCTCAAACAAGTTTTTTCTGTCATCTCATCTCATCTCCCTACACTCGAAACAAGGTTTTTCTGTCATCTCATCTCATCTCACTATACCCCAAACAAGGTTTTTCTGCTGTCAACATATCATCTCATATCCTCTCCTCTCATCTCATCTCATCTCATCTCACATGCAGCCAAACGCCCCCATAGTGTCATGATTGAACCTTTCGTGACACAAGATACTATGACACTTGTTTTAAGTCATGTAAGGTGTTTATGACTATAAATTCTAGGCATTATATGTGAGATTTCTAATAGTCCTTGTTAATTAAGCCCCCATTTGATAACCATTTGGTTTTTTGTTTTTGGTTTTCGAAATTTAAGCTTACTTTTACTCATATTTCTTACAATGTGCTCCATCTTTCATACAATGTATCTAACTTTCCTTAAGAAAGTATGTGAATGCTAATCAAATTTCAAAAATATAAACAAACTTTTGGAAGCTACTTTGTTTTTGTTTTCAAATTTTGGTTTGGTTTCTACAAATATAGGTAAGATGTAGATATCCATGTAGAGAAAACATTTGGTATGGTAGTTGTTTTAGGCTTAAATTTAAAAAACCAAAACTAAAAACAAAATAGTTATCAAACGGAGCCTAAGTCATCAATTTCTTGTTTTGAGTTCTAAATGGGTCGATAACCAATTGTTGAATTTTATAGATAATGTGTATGGTCAAGATTTTGATGCATGTAAAATAGGTGTCTCACCCATAACAATCCTTGGCAAAGTAAAAGGCAAA
>JBBMKA010006183.1:0-10568 GCA_037833695.1 Sechiopsis laciniata | reverse complement strand
CTCCTTGAGCTGCAGAATACCAACACGTGTAATAACCTAGGCATAGCAATTAACAAGCACACAATTAATATCTAACATCTAAACAACACTAGGTAACCAAGGCACAAGGCTCGGGAAAACAATACCCCTAAACCGAGAAGGCACGCTTGACAGCAAGACTTCGGAGAAGGTAAAGGCGAAGCTGCTCGCAGACGTGCGCGGGAACGAGAACAGGCGAGGGCGAAGCTGCGGGCGAACGTCTCGTTGGGGCAAAGGGTTCGCGGGAGCGAAGACCAAGGTGAACGCTGCACGGTGGATCAGCTCGGACAAGCGAACGAGTGTGGTCTCGGCTGCGAACTCGAGCGTGCGACGAAGGACTATGCAAAGGCGAGGTGTGAAGCGAGATGGCGACCGCGAGGCTTCGAATAGCACAAGGTCAACAAATCTGAACATCAGGCCACAAGAATACCCCCCGAGAACGAGAAAGGTTTTTGGGAGAAACGTACCTGAGGCGAATGGGCTGCTCGCGAAGACGCTGTGGTACGGAACGTCTCAGCGAATGGTGCGCAGAACTGGGCAATCGCGAGGCTACAGATGCGCAAGGGAGACGGAGGCACGACTTGGCGATCAGCTATTGCTCTCGGCAAGGGCGCACGAACAGGCTGGCTAGGGGCTGTGCGCGACGAAAAGTAGCGATCAGCAATGGAGAAATCCAGCGTGAAGGCTGCTCGGCAGGAGGTTGGCGAAGAAGTTGGATCGGCGAAAGGGAAGACAGACCCTCAGAAAAATGGAGAGAAGGAGAAGAGAGGATTTCGAGAGGGAGAATGTGTGGTGCTGCTAGGGCTTTGGGAAATGGAGAAAATGAGCTTAAATATGGTTTTCAAGTGATCCAGGCTTCGAGTCCTGGCGAGGGAGAAATTAAAACCATTTTTCCCCTTTTTCCTTTTTTTAACCAAAAGACCTCAAAGCTTCCCAAAAAGCAACTTTAACTCTGGAAACCTGAAAACGCAGCAAAAAACCTGAACTTATCAAAAGACAGAAACAACCCTGAACCCTGAAGGCTAAAATTACCAAAATGCCCTTGAAGGCCCAAACTGCCCTAACGGCCCAACCAAACACCCGAAAAAATGACCAAACATACCTGGAGATTCGGAGTGAAAAATTGGACCGTTACACCTGCATTTACCTGGTTTGCAGTAGTATGTAGTGTATGCATACACGCACTAGATGTTGGAAAGAGAGCTCCCTTGGGCTAGTGTCATCAGAATGCCAAGAGGAGACCATTCCCAATGAGTCTAGAGCTAAGCACTTGGGGCCTCCCCTAAGTATTCAGATCAGTGTGGTGATCGTTAGGTTGGGAGTCATAATACTCTTGTAAATGGAAGTTGTGTTGATAGCTCAAGTTATGAACAGTTGGATTGGCTGTAGAGCATGTATGGCTAGGATGCTTGATGATGTGTCACTGTGAGTATTGTACCTCAGTTGGGGGTTCTTACTGAGTATGTTTGTACTCACCCATATTTATGTAGTTTTTCACCAGGTAACTTGGGATAGCACCGAAATGTTTAGCAGAAGAGTTAGATGGATAATGTGAGTAAGTTGTCTAGTCTTTACTTCCCTTATTATGCATCACTTTTCATTCAACATGCTAATAGGAAGGTGACCTCTAGTTTATTCATTTTTTTTTGCAACTATTTTCAATAATCTCTAGCCAGAGACTCGAACTCCTATTTTAGTTAATCTACTGTTGAAATTGTTTATGGTTGAATAAAGGAGTTTGAAATTAAAGTTGTTTATGTTATATTTGATTTTTAAACCATGCATGCTGAGTAAGAACCAGATTGAAGACTGTTTTAAAAGTCGAGTTCTTACACTTTTATTTTTAGAACTTTTTGATGGTATTTAAAAAATGTTTTATCATCATCTTGCAAATGATGTATGCCAAAAATATTTTCATTGGAAAGACATAATTCAATAACTAATTAGAATTTCTTCCATAATTATTTGATTTTTTAATAATTTTTTGAAGTTTGCTACTATATGTTATTTTTACAAATCTTTGATGTTATTTAAATTTTTTTTTTATCACCATGTTGCAAATAATATATACCAAAAATATTTTTAAAAGGTAATCATATGGTAACAAGATAGAGTGACATAATTAAAAATATAAATAATCTTTTTCAAGGTGAGTAATATGAATGACAACAATTGTAGTTGATGGCTTCTTAAGTAGAGTTGCCAATAATTGTAAAAAAACCTATAATTATACAGTAAAAATAAACAAGTTATAATAAAAGATATTTAGAAATAAGTCATAAATTAAACAAGAATAAATTAAAATTTACAACCACCTATAATTATAGAGTAAAAATAAACAAGTTATAAGAAAAGATATTAAGAAATAAAAATCATAAATTAAACAAGAATAAAGAATTTAGATTAATAAAAAAAGAAAAAAAGAAAAGAAGACATGCCTACTTGGAAGGTAAAATCGTTAATCTTGAAATGAATAAACATCCATATTTGTGGTGAAAGGACATGAAAATAAAGTTGAGAGAGAAATAATAATATTCAAGAGATCGAGATCGAGAGAAATAATAATATTCAAGAGACCGAGATCTCGAGATAGATAGAGAGAGAGAATAATGGCAAAAATGAAAGGACATGATAATAATGTATTATATATTGAAACTTACACCAAAACTAAGTAAATGGTTGGAATAACATTGAAAAATGGATGGTTTTGGAATCAATTTCAAAACCATCTTTAAATACAGTGAACCAAACACTGGTTTGGATTTGGATTTCAAACCAACCCAAACCCAACCAATGAATCTAACATGGTCTAACTTATTTAGATGTGGATTTGAAATAAGTAATTAATTTAAGTAGTTTAAAAATAAATAATTAAAAATGAATGGTAGAAACAAGAAGTTATTTTGAGTAATTAGAAATGAATAATTAGAAATGAGATGTTAGAAATGAATAGTTATTTTTAGTGATGAAAATGAAGAGTTATTTTGAGTAGTATAAAAATTCGTTTGGATATAACTTTTTTAGGAGTAGTTAGTAAATATTCTTTTTTTTTTTTAGAAGAGTAAATATTCATTTTAAATCCTCGCACAATTCAAGAAACAAACACCTCCTAACACTGCAAAAATACTTGGATTATGTTCTCTGCATCTTATCTTTCTATTTTACCCGAGCTACATATTTACTAGGATAAATGTTTAAAAAATGGTCATGAACTTTAAAAAACTATTTCAAAAATACTTTTTCGTTAATTTTGGATGGAAACCGTTAAAATTTTGTTTCAAATATACCTCTCAACTTTTAAAAAAGTTTTAAAAATATTGGTAATCTTAAAAAAAAAAAAAAAATTCAAATATATATATATATATACCTCTATATATATATATACACCTCTATATATATATAGGTGTGTATATATATACAATTTAATGAATATATTAAATTTTTGTTTCAAATACCCTGGACACGATCCTATAATAGAAAATTTTATAACTCATCAGAATTTAAAATTAATTCACTTTTTATATATAAAAAAAGATTAATGAAATTTAACTTATTATTAACATTTGAAAATGTAGTAATAAGAATTTGATTTAATAAATTCTAGAAATTTTAAATTTATAATCATAACTATCCACGGTAACTCTTTAAAGTATCTTTTTATTTATTAACTTGTTGGGATGAATTTAAAAACTTAATTAATAAGGTGCAGATCAATTTTTACTCTAAATTATTTAAATACTTTAGCCACCCCAAATATTTGAATGTAATGTTAAACTTTGGAAATGAAAATTGAACTCTTATAACACACATTTCAATTTCAATTTATGTCTCTTGTTTATCATTGGATCAAGATTATTGTTAGATTAAGAGTTTATTTGTAACTACATGATATATTTAAACTTCCTAAATTCTTGTCATAAATTTTTAGTATGACATTAAACTTAAAAATTTAAAGTACGTTAAAAATATTATTTTGTTTGAATTAACATTCGATGACTATCTATGATAAAGACAAAATAAACAGTAAAAGAATAACTAGTAAGAGAAATATATTAAGAAATTATTTTTAATTATCGGAATAACAATTCAGTTAATTAAACTACTAATATTGACAAGTTAAGAATATAAAGGTAAAAAAAATTACAATTAAATGACTAGGATATTTGAAACACATATTTAACTTTTTTCACAAAAAAAAACAATATTTTTTTTAATGTTTTTTTTAGGTGAAGGGTATTTTTTTAAGACTAGGAATCAGAGATTTGCTCCTATCTACACGAGACACGATTGACATGTCCTTAGAATGTGGCACTTAGATGAGATTGAAGGAGTGGAGATACAAGATGGGGGTGTCTAAGACCAAGAGTGTAACACCCTAGTAATTTTTTCAAGTATATTTATGTGTTTTATTGGAATTTTATAATCTTAAATCACCCATAAGTTTTATTATGTGTTTTGAAAGTAATGAGTCTATTATTTCATTTAAGTTTGTTGGATTTAAATAAAGCTCAAATCCCTTGTTTTTATTTAAGGAATTTAAAATTAGGGTTTATTGGTGTTTTATTGGGAATATCTTAAAAAGGAAAGAAAAATTGCTTTATAAGAGGGAAATGATAAAACTCTATTTTCCTTCATTCAATTTCCAGCCACCAAATATCCCTTTTCTATCTCTCAATCAACACCTAGCCACCACCTAAACCATTTCCCTTCCTTATTCTTAGTTACGTGTCTATCAACAAGAAGAGAAACAAGTTGAATCTCAGTCGCTCACTCTATGTGACCTTGCATACCAGATCACACCATGTGTGGCCTTGACGTCCACCCACTCAGCCTTGCACAAATCGAGTTCGAGAAGGCGTTTTCCACTGTGTTAGTTCGTCTCTGGCAGCGCACGTTCGAGTCAAGCCAGCGCAGTAAATGCCATCGTTCGATGCCGTGATTTCGTCCCTCAGCCAGCAGCCACCGCGCAAAGACGCACTCGTCGTCGCTATTGTTTTCACCGCGAGCAGCATTATCCATAGTAGCAAGTTGGAAGCCCTGACGAGCATTTCGTCTAGGTCTTAGACCCTCGTTTGTTCTTCCTCAACGATCGGTAAGCCCTTTTGGCATTTTAACCTCTGTTTGGCCGTTTCCACCATGGATTTTGACGAGGAAGATCTTGAAACCTACTTTTTTTTTTTTTTTTTTTAAAGTTTTGTGGAGCTAGGGAGGTGCGTTTAAAATTTCGAGACTAGATCCGTGACCAGGAGAGCGAGACAAAGAGAACAAGGTAAGGTTTGCGTGTTTTCGTGGTGACCCGTTTGCGTGTGTAACGGCCCAGGTTTTCATCTCGGTTCCTCAGAAATGTTTCCCAGTTAATTCAGTTGTTTTTTTGAGCCGTTAGGGCAGTTTTAGCCTTCAAGGGCATTTTGGTCATTTTACCCCTAAGGTTAGTTTGGTAATTCATGGAGCTTAAGGGTCGTTTCTGCATTTATTTCAGTTGCAAGCTGTTTTTGTGGTTTTAGGTCAACAGGGTTGTTTTTGCAAGGTATGGAAAGAAAAGCTTGTTAAAGGTTATTTAATTAAAAGAAAAGAAATTAAAAGGGTTTTTAATTAAGGAATGTAAAAAAGGGATTCGTTTTGTTATTCGATCAAAACGCCCAGGTCTCCAATCGATTCCTCATTCTCCCCTTCTCGTTCCCTTGTCGCAAACACCATCGCCAAGCTCTTCTCCATCGCTCCATCTCTTCCTCTCCACTTTCCTTATCGCCAATCTCTTCTCCCTGAGCAGCCAAGCCCATTGCCCATTGCCCACACTCGCACCGTCCCCTCACCGAGCAACGCTGTCGGACGTAGCCTTGCCACGATCGCCAGCCTCACGCTCAGTCCCGATTGTAGCCTCGCGATCGCCTTCGCACCAGTACCCACATTCGCCGATCGCCCACGCGTTACACCGCACGTCTTTGCTCGCGACCGCCCTTGCCGTTCGCTATTGCCCCGCCCACGCACGCGCCAGATCACGCCCACACGCAAGCGATCGCTGCTTCGCTTTCGCCGTGCCGTCCAACCCGCACGCACAACCGCACACCTGCACGCCCTCGTGGCCGCTCCGTGCCACACACGCCTTGCTGCCCTTGTTGTCGAGGCCTACCCTTACCGAGGTCTTTCCTCATCGAGCCTCCGAACCTTGGGTTGGTGTAAATTCTAAACCCCTCGTGTTCCGTTATTTTTGTCCAGGCTACTTGTATTGATTTGTTATTATTATTATTATTATTAATTGTCTAGAGTGCATATTCTTGCGTGGTTGGTTTCTGCCGCTTAAGGAGCATATCTACTATTTGTCTGTTCCGTTTATTCAGGTAAGGATTCCTTATCGTGTGTGGACCCTGCGCTTGCCACTGATTGCATCTTGGTTGTCTATTACTGTTTTATTGAACATGTTAGTGGATAGGTTCTTGATTGTGTGTTACTGTTCCCCGAGCATGTTAATGGATAGGTTCTTAAAGGTTTATTGTTGTATGAGCATGTGCTAGTGGACAGGATTGCTTTGACTTGTCTTATAGGACCTGGCATGTAGAATGTTGTACCCTGGATTGCACTATTCTGTTTGCTCAGGCTATTATATATTTATGACTATTTGTATTCTGAATGTTTATTGTGCAATGTGGTTGATGAACTCTGTTAGCTCTAGGGTGCTTCTTCTTAGCTAGATCTGTTAGGTTGTCATCATCTAGGAGATAAGAGCGGACCAACGTATGTGTCCCCACCAGTCGGGTTTATAAAGACAGATTCCTCCCCCGGTAGCCAGGCGTGGAATAGCTACCACTTATGTAGAAGCCTAGTCTGTGGCCTGCTAGAGCGGGGTCCTTCCCTTGATGAAAGCCTACCTTGGGACGACCTTAGCTTCAGGCAGTGATGTGTATAGGCTGCCACAGTAGGGTGTCGAGGGCCTCCCACCTGCTGTGGATTAGTGAACACCTTCCCGAGTCTTAGGCATGCGTACCTGGACCAGCATAGTATGTGTAGGCCTACATTTATCCAGTTTGCAGTAGCATGCGGTATGCCGTATGTACATTAGAGGCCGGGAAGAGTGCTCCCTTGGGTACTCATTTCCTTTCAGTTTAGAGCCAGACACTTGGGTACTCTCCCAATTGTCCAGGATCAGCATAGTGAGCTGATCACCTTAGCTTAAAGTTAGAGACTCTCGAGGTTTTAGAGTTAAGTTGATAACTCATTCTGAGATCTGCAGTGGATCATTTAGCCGAGAGTTAGAGACCCTCGAGGTTCGAGCATACTGTTGATTGGACTTGATGTGAAAATGCCTGTATGATTGTTTGGCTTGCTTGTATGTTAGGATGCTAGATGATGTGACTTGCGTACTGTACCCCGGCTGGGAATTCTTACTGAGTGCCTTTGTACTCACTTTTATTTTTGTGGTTCTTCCACCAGGTAACTTAAGACAGCACTGAGATGGCTAGAGGAGGAGCTGATGGATCATGGGAGTCTGCTGTTCAGTCTTGCATTTTATTATTTTGTTAGCATGTAGTCAAGAACTGAGTTCCGTTTTCTTTTACATTTATGTTTTTGAATATGTTTTAATAATCTTTGGCCAGAGGCTCAACTCCCTTTTTAATTTTATGAAATGATTTGGTGAACTATTTCTGAATGGACAAAACATGCATTTGTTTTATTAGTTTTATTATTAATATTTTTTTGTTTTATTTTTTTTGTTTTTAAGTTTATACTTGAATGTATTTGAACCATGCATGTTGAGTAAGAACCGGGTTTAGGACTGTTTTAGAGTCGGGTTCTTATAGTTGGTATCATAGCTCAGAGTCATAGATTCTGTAAACTGACCTACTAAGTTAGGTCGTTTGTCTCCATGATGATCAGTACTCCAACGGCCGTCAGGTATGTCAAAAGTTAATTGCTTAAGGGTTTTTGTTTACAGTACTTGCATCTAGCATACATGTCTTAACTTGTTGTTGGAAGTGTTGGTCCAAACATGGACTAACTCAGTGTGGTTTGGGTGTAGATCGTTAGAGATGCTGATTACACGCAGTGAAGCTGGGTCGTCAGCTGCCGTCAACAGAGATGGTGGCACCGAGCTAGATGTAGAGGAGACCGTCTAGAGCTGCTCCGACTGTTAGGCCACCTTTGGCCCCGACTGTTGTCTTGCCAAGAGGAGGAGCAGAGACTGTTTCACCTCAGAGTGCTGCTCTCGGAGTGGAGTTTGCTGCAGCTATGAAAGACATGGTTAAGGATATGTTTGCTGAACAGAGAGCAGAGACTCCGGCCCTTTTGGCAGCAGAGTAGGCAGACCCAGGCCCAGATGTCCCAGTTTGCACAGATGTTCCAGCAGGCACCGCCAGTGGTTCATGTAGCACTGCCTGGTGGCGCAGTAGTTCCTCCAGTAGGGCAGAGAGTGCCTCCAGCCCAGCCAGCTCAGCAGGAGCCTGTTGTTGAGCTAGAGATTCCTGAGGGTGCCGCCGAGGGTGGCAAGTGGCTCACGAACTTCGTTAAGTAGAAGCCCAAGGAGTTTGTTGCATTTGAGAACCCACTGGAAGCAGCAAAATGGCTAGCCCATTTAGAGTACATTTTTCGTGCTATGGGTTATTCAGATGTGCAGAGGCTGAGGTGTGCAGCACACGTGTTGACAGAGACGACCATTTGGTGGTGGCAGTCCACTGATGGGGCCAGACCTGTAGGGTCCCCACCAGCCAATTGGGAGTTCTTCAAGACCGAGTTTAGGAGTTAGTACATTAGTGAAGAAGGCCAGCAAGAGATGGTAGAGGCTTTTATAAATCTGAAATAGGGTGATGACAGTATTACCGGTTATGAGAAGAGGTTCTCAAAGTACAATTATTTTTCTCTAGAACTAATTGCTACAGAGGAACTGAAAATTAAGAGGTTCATTGGGGGACTCAGACTGGAGGTTTCTCATGATGTTCGAGCACTCGCTCTAGAGACTTATGCCAAGACCGTGGCTTTGGCTATGACTTATAACAGAAAGTATCCGATTGTGAGAGCCTCTATTGTAGCAGTTGAGAGTGTGGCAACCAGTTCGGGGCAGAAAAGGACGTTTGAGTCTTCTAAGCTTCCTGGCAGGGAGTCCAACAGCAGCGGCGTCAGGGCCAGCACCAGGGCAGAGATCAGAGACGACAGCAGAGTCGTCAGCAGGGCACAGTTAGACAGTTGCCTCATTGCCAGACTTGTGGCAGAGCTCACTACGGTCTGTGTGGAGCATCTCCCAAGGTATGTTACAAGTGTGGAAATGAGGGGCATATTGCCAGAGTGTGCCCACAGGTTGGAACATATGCTAGACTGGCTCAGCGCAGGGTCGTGTGTTTGCTACGACTCGGCAGAAGGTCGAGAAGGCCGATGCAGCTGTCGTAGGTACATTACTTGTCTTGGACCATTATGCATATGTACTGTTTGATTCGGGCTCGATCCATTTATTTATCTCTACACTGTTTGTTAATCAAACTTGTTTGGAATTTGAACCTTTAGAGTTCGAGTTTTGTGTTGCAACTCCTTCAGGAGTTAGTATGCTTGCTAGTGAGAAAGTTAGAAACGGCTGGATTTTGGTATCGGGAGAGCTGTTAGCAGCCACCCTCGTAGTCTTGCCTATGAGCGGGTTCGAAGTGATTCTTGGTACGAAGTGGTTAGAGAAGAACCACGCGTTGATTGATTGCCGCTAGAAAGAAGTTGTGTTCAGGCCGCCCAAGAAGTAGAACTTCAAGTTTCGCGATGTCCAGAGCGGAGTGTGTCCGCCGTTGATTTCTGCGTTGAAAGCTCGTTGTTTGTTAGCTCTAGGAGCTTGAGGTTTTTTGGCAAAGTTGTCTGGGGAAAGTCACCCTTTCGTTGACTGTTGATCGAGTACCAGTGGTTCAGGAGTTTGCAGATGTGTTTCCTGAGGAGTTACCAGGTTTGCCTTTGTAGAGAGAGGTTGACTTCACTATTGAGCTCGAACTGGGGACTCTCCCTATCTCGAAGGTGCTGTACTGTATGGCGCCAACAGAACTGAAGAGTTGAAGGTGCAGTTACAGGAAATGTTAGACAAAGGGTTCATCTGCCCTAGTGTGTCCCCGTGGGGAGCACCTATTTTGTTTGTAAACAAGAAGGATGGTTCGATGCACCTTTGCATAGATTACCGAGAGTTAAACAAGGTTACAGTGAAGAACAAGTACCCATTGTCTAGTATCGACGATTTGTTTGATCAGCTTCAGGGAGCTTCTATGTTTTTCAAGATAGATTTGAGGTCTGGTTATCATCATTTGAGGATTAGGGATACAGACATTCCCAAGAAGGCGTACAAGTCGAGGTATGGTCATTACGAGTTTATGGTTATGTTCTTTGGGCTGACCAATGCTCCAGCAGTATTTATGGACATGAAGGATAGGGTGTTCAAAGCATTCTTGGACAGCTTCGTCATCGTTTTCATAGATGACATTTTGATTTACTCTAAGACTGAGGAGGACCATGCTTCGCATTTGAGACAAGTGTTAACAGCATTGAGAGAGAATCAGTTGTATGCCAAATTCTCCAAGTGTGACTTCTGGTTAGAGAAA
>JBBMKA010006182.1:0-10568 GCA_037833695.1 Sechiopsis laciniata | reverse complement strand
GCCCCACCATGGGGTTAAGCATGCAAACAGAAACAAGTTAGAAGATACGAAAACTGAAGCTAAGTGCCTCGCACATGCATGCTCGGCTCCCAGCCCAGTAACGAGTAAACAATGTCAAACAACGGCGTGCAAGCCGTGAGCAAGATATGAATAAATGTCGAGTAATCATCTGACCACTATCAGGGCAGGACCATGAGTGGGGAGAACACACAAGTTCCCTAAACCTTGGGTCGGGACATGTGCCATACCGTATCCGAAGAGTTAAACACGATTGTCTTGAGGTAGCATGACCTTGTCAGGGACCCACCAACTGCATCAGCAGAGATATACACAAATGTCTCGGGGTAGCCTGACCTATCAGGAACCCGCCACGCTGTGCTCGCGGAGACATACACGAATGTCTCGGGGTAGCCTAAACTTTGCCAGGGACCCACCATGCTTGCGCTGCGCAACTCTGATAGCATATCAATAGAGACATATCCGAATGCCCTAGGGGTAGCTTGACCTACATAAGGGACCCGCCACACTCCCGCTGCGCAACTTTGATAGCGTATCCGCATGGCAGACACTTATGCCAATAAAGTCACCCGACCATGTCGGGGAGAACCACAAGTGAGGGAACCACACAGGATCCCTAAACTTCGAGCTGAGACAATGACACACAAGTCGAGTCAGCAAGGGCATACTCGAATGCCAATTAAGTCACCTAACCCTGTCAGGGAAGATCACGAGTGAGGGAACCACACAGAATCTCTAAACCTCGGGTCAAGACAACGACATACGAGTCGTACCAGCAAGAGCATACATAAATGTCGATAAAATCACTTGACCTTATCAGGGAGAGCTACGAGTGAGAGAAACTGCAGGGTCCCTAAACCTCGGGCTCGAGGTGCCATCTACTAACCCCTAGTATGCGGGAGGACCAACCTACCTGCAGACAACACCCCCACAAATGCATGCAGACTCACCGATAGGCATTCCTCCGCGCCTTCATCTATCCCAGTGGCCTCTTCTAGTAGTCTCGGGGTCAAGCAAGGCATGATCGGCTCCCCTTCCAACGTAATGAGCGAATAAACTGGTGGGACCATGCACACAGTATATGAGGTTCCACGAGTAGATACAGAGAGATATAACTAGCACTAGAGTCACACGAGATCTAGCCTCGCCAAGGCGAGTGCAATTGACCTACCCGAGGGTTAGTGCAACCCGCAACGTGTGCTCAACACCCAAGGAACTCGTTGTTTCGCACACAAGGTGACACGTGGATGAGATCCAACCCCTTGGTCGGATGTAAGAGTCAACCCATAGGTTAGTGCTGCCCAACCATGTGTCTCGAAGTAAAGAGGATCCACATCCTCGCTCGGTTCCTAAAGGGCACTAGTGAGTCATATCAACGAAACTATATTGATCACATAAATACGAGTCCTAAAAATGGCGAGCTAGCTACTCCTCTAGGTGGTCAACATGATAACCGGGCCTAGTTATTCTATCGCCAAACATAACAAAAATACGAACAAACCCTTAGGTGACAAATCAGAGAAATCGAGCATATAATCATTACAACACATTTACAGTCAAACATAGATGGAACCAACAACATAGCAACAGGCATAAACTCAAGGCAATCCAATCAATCGAAAGGTTAAACGGATAAGCAGTACATCACATATACGAGCAAAGGTACAAATCGGGGAAAGATGATACAGTCATAAGGGCACAACAATCAGAGACTTAATAGTTTACGAGCTACACCCGATTCCATACTATCATGAGTAATAATCAGTCCAAACAGTGAATTACAACACCAACACATACATGTGACATGTCATCCAACATTCAATTCTCGTAAATCCTAACATGCCACTATTCACATGCTTTAAGCCACAAACCCGGATCATAATGAAACTCCTTACCTTCCTAACGACTTGACCGAAACACCACGAGAACCCACGAGCTAAACGACGAGTCGAAACAATGAAACTCGAGAGCACTTAAACATAGGAACACGAGTAAAAGTCAACCAAACGAGCAAACGATGCTGATCTAGCCAAAATAGAGCTCACCAAGCGAACGAAAACAAAAAACTAAGCTGGCAGCGCATCGCTGGGGTGTGACGGCGCGTGGCCGGAAAATGGCGACGCGTCACCACCAAGCCGAACAAACTTTACCTCTTTTTCTTCTTCTCGCTCTCCTGGTCACAGAACTAGTCTTAGATTTACGAACAAACTCCTCTAGCTCCCAGAAACTACGAAACAAGAAGAAAATCAAAAGGGGAGGCAGAAGCTTAAAAAGAGAACCAAGGGAAAGAGACGACTTACCAGGGACAAGAACCACGATAAAGGTGCTCAGAAAGACTCACGACGATGAAGGCAAGAGATCGACGGTGGCGGACTCAACTCGGCGAGCTTAAATTCACCGAAAACTCAGACTCGACGAAACGAACGCTGTCAGGCTGAACGGTGGCGGCAGCATGGTGCTCGGGGGAAGGAGATGGTCGAAAGACAATAGCTGACGAAGTCGACGGCGGTGGAAGAACTCCGGTGAGGCTTGGCCAGCGAAGGGGAAACAAAGAGGAACGAATGATAGAGGGGGCTGAGGGTTGCGATGGTGACACGTGGCGAGTAAGAGAGCAACAGCTGTCGATCAAGGAGAGGGGGAGAGATGGACGGCCCAGATGCACTCCTTTTGGATGGTTGAGATCGAATTTGTGGATGGAGGGCTAAGATTGAGGCTAGGGAGTAGGGTTTTGTTTAGTTGTGCTTTGGGATTGCAAAATGGTGAATTTGAAAGCTTTTATTTATAATGCAAATACCTTTTCCTTTTTGAGATATATTTTCAAAAACCATTAGAAACCGTAAGTTTAATTTCCTTAAATAAAATCATGTGACCAAATTCAATGGAATAAACATTGGTTGATTTTAAATTAAAACTAACCCCTACTCAACTATACATATTTCTTTTAGGCCTTTAATTGGTAAATTAATTAATTCATCTAAAAGAATTTATAAAATTAGGGATTGTTTCAAATATTAATTTTTCAATACAATGCATAAATATTTTAATCAAAACTAGGGTGTTACAAAAATCATTCTCCATCCCAACGAAATTCACCATTTTTTGTGGGGATCACGGTGGAGATTCCCCGTGGAAATTCATATAGAATGGTTGATAATACAATGTAAAATTTATTTTTGTAATTCAATAATAATTGAGGATAAAAAGATTCGAATTCATACTTAAGACATACATATATGCCTTGTTGGAGGCTAATTTTTTTTTGTTCATAATATATAAAAATAAATTAAATCCTTCATATAGAACCTATTTTATTTGTCACAAAAATGTGAGATGTCTTGTCCAATAAAATATTGTTTAAATTTTGGTCATAACATTTTATTTAACTTTTTTTTTTGTTTAATAAAGGACTTTTATGCACTTTTCTAGAGTTTTTTTTTTTTTTTTTTTTTTTTTTTTTTTTTTTTTAATTTTTTTTGAATGAATATGATGATGGAAGCTATAAAGATAAAAACTAAAACTATGAAAAATATTGTGTAGAGAAAGATATAAATTGCTTGAATGTTTACATTTTCATTTTATTTTCTTTTAATAGTGTAATTAATGTATACTACTATTATATTTTATTCTTTTTAATCTCATTGTCATTGCAAAGAAAAATATTCTAAGTCATGTTTAACAAAAATGAGAGATGTCTTGTCTAATAAAATATTGTTTAAATTTTGGTTATAGCATTTTATTTAACTTTTCTTTTTTTGTTGAGCTAATAAAGGACTTTTATTCACTTTTCTAGAGTTTATTATTATTATTATTATTCAATGAAATGATTATCAAAGCTATAAAAATACTAAAAACTTGAAGAAAAAAAACTATGGAAAGTATTATGTAGAGAAAGATGTAAATTGCTTGTTGTTTACATTTTCATTTTATTTTCTTTTAATAGTGTAATTAATGTATACTATTATTATCTTTTTAATCTCCTTGTCTTTGCAAATTCTAGGTCATGTTTACTTTTAATTATAAATGTATTATTATTATTATAATAAATAATCAAAATTAAACATGAAAAAACAGTAACCAAAGTTGTTAACTAAACTTGTTATAACTATATATGATAACATATTAATAAAATAAAATACCGAAAGAAAGAACTTGAGACCCATTTTTGTTGAAATTTGAGGTAAAAAAAGCTCGATTAAGATATATAGACTTTCTATTTTGAGATTACAACAATTAGACGTAGGGGACTCGAACCAAAGACCTCTAAGTCATTAGGTGTATATAGATGTCGTTGAACTATTGCTATTGTTGACATGTCGAACATTTTCTTGACCGGTCACAATTATGATTTGTCATCTTTTTATTCTCTTTCATCTTTAACATTATTTTGAAAATGAGAAGCAAAGATGAGTAATATAAGAAATTGCTAAAAAAAAAAAAAAAGATAGCATGTATCATCACTGCCTTCTGAATAATTTTAGAATTACAAAATAAAATAATATTTATGTTACAAAAGCTAAAATAATAGGAATTCAAATTTTAATAACAATTATGCGGTTTAGTGGAGCGAACCTCCAAATTCCCGAATTATTATAAAGAAAAATTTCAAAAGCAAGAATCTTATATCATTTTTTTTTTCTAACTTTAAGTTTAAATTTAAAATAACGATATATCATCATCAATCTTCATTTTCATATATCTTCAAGCGATGTATTAACTACAAAATGGAAATTGCAACAAATAAAAATAAAGATAATGTTAAATTAATTAATGCAATAAATAATTGAGAGATTGAAAAAAGAATAAAAGAAAACGTCGAAGAATAAGGGAAATATAAAAATCTCACCTAATTCTTGTTTAGAAAAACGGTAGAAGCCACATGCCCTTTTATAGTAGTAGAAAATATGGATGTTGTAAAACTTTTCGAGATTCTAAATCTAAAAATATAATACTATAAATGTAATTAAACGATGATGGTGGTAAATTCATAGAATGTGGATGGGTTGGAGGAGAATTTAATAATTTAAAGAAAAAATGTTATGAAAAAGAAAAGTAAATTGCATATTAGTGGTTACAAAACAATAAAGAGAAGTGGTTACGAAACAACAATGAGAAATACATTTCAACAAAGTAACTTCCATATAAAGAGGTGAAAGGCTAAATATGGATAATGAAAGGGTGTGTAGTTACTTCAGGTGGGAATTATGTTTTCTTTATCTAATTTTAAGACAATTTAATAATCATTTAAAGTATAGGTGGGTGAATTTTCAAATCCATACGTGGGTGAATTTTCAACTTCATTTTTTAAAAATTGAATCAACTCATCCTTAAAAGTCTTTTTATAATTGAATTTGAATGGTATATATGTAAATTATAAGTTGACTTAGGGGCAAAATCGTCCAAAAATGATTCTCTTCCTAAACCACACTTTAAGGTAGTAAGATTAGATAAGATAAGATAAGATTAAGTTATTGGTTCGGGTCTTTTTTTTTTTTTTTTTTTTGTTTAAGCGAAAAAATTCAAAACAATGACTTCTTAGTTCTAGATGCACATAGCACTTATTATTACTTTATGAATTTTAGTTTTTAAAAACTATGTATATTTTCTCAATTTTAAATTTCATTTCATTTATCTTAACAAATCATTTAAATTCCTAACCAAAAAATTTAATTTTAGAAAGAAGACTTCATTATTTTTTAAATTTATCGACAATTTTTTAAATTGAATTTATTTTCTTTGGTAATTTTCATCTCTTAAAGAATATTTGAATCATGTGTAACGACCCGACTTTCTAAAATACTCCAAGGGGGTGTTATGGGTGCATGCATTTAAAAATCCTTAAAATAATTTTGATAAACACATGCAACTTCCAACAAAACCTTGTAAAATCATAAAACATAACTGATAGATCGAAAACATATAAAACATGGTTCAGGATCCCGATAGTTTAAAACGAAATACATTTCAACAGAGTTTAAAACATAAAGTTCGACACAAAATAAAAATAATGTGGAATGGAGAATGACGACACCGTGTCCATGATCGATGCAGCTCCCAGCCTAATCACCTCGAAATGGGATTAGTACCTGAAAATATAAGAGGTGAGTATATCGAAATATACCTAGTAAGGAGCCCCACCATGGGGTTAAGCATGCAAATAGAAATAAGTTAGAAGATACTACAATTGAAGTTAAGTGTCTCGCACAAGCGTGCCCGGCCCCCGGACCAGTCACGAGCAAACAATGTCAAACGATGGCGTGCAAGCTGTGAGCAAAGATATAGCTAAATACCGAGAAAATAGCTGACCACCGTTAGGGAGGACCACGAGTGAGAGAAAACACACGGGTTCCCTTAACCTCGGGTCGGAACACGTCCTATACCGTGTCTGCTTAGATATACACAAATGTCTCGAAGGGTAGCCTGACTTATGTCAGGGACCCGCTACGCTGTGCTCGTGGAGACATACACGAATGCTTAGGGTAGCCTGACCAATCTTAGAGACTGCTACGCTTCTGCTGTCCCACTCTAATAGCATATCAGAAGGGGCAAACATGAATACCGATAAAGTCACCCGACCCTGTCAGGGAGGACCATGAGTGAGGGAAACACGAAGGATCCCTAAAACTCTGGTTGGGAGACGTCACATACCGTGCCGCAGAGACATATACAAATGTCTCGGGGTAGCTTGACCTCTGTCAAGGACCCGCCAAACTATAACCGTGGAGAAATACAATACAAATGTCTCAAGGTAGCCTGACCTCTATCAGGGACCCACCATGAGTGAGGGGAACACACAGCATCCCTAAACCTCGGGCTAGGGGCGTCATCTGCTAACCCCTAGCATGCGGGGACCGACTGCTTGCAAACAACATACCAAAATGCATGCAAGCTCACCGACAGGCATCCCTCTGCGCCATCATCTATCTCAGTTGCCTCTTTCAGTAGGTTTCGGGGTCAAACGAGTCATGATTGCTCTCCTTCCCACGTACTGGTCGTTACAGTAGGTGTTGGGGTCAAGCGAGTCATGACTGGCTTCCCTTCTCACATACTAAAACGGGAAAAACAAGAGATATAACTAGCACTAGAGTCACACAAGATCTAGCCTAGCCTAGGCGGGTGCAACTGCCCACACGAGAGTTGGTGCAACTCGCAGCATGCGCTCGACAACCAAGGAACTCGTTGTTCCGCATACAATGTGATATGTGGATGAGATTCGACCCCTTGGTCGAATGTAAGAGTCAACCCGTAGGTTAGTGCAACCTATCCACGTTTCTCGAAGTAAAGAGGATCCATATCCTTTCTCGATTCCTAAGGGTACTAGCTAGTCACATAAAAAACACGATATTGATCATGCAACATGAATACTAAGATGGGTGAGCTAGCTGCTCCACTAGGTGGTTAACGTAATAACCGAACCTAGTTGTTCTAACACCGAACATAATCAAACCAAACTAAGTATCATGATAACAGATTACTTCAATCAAAATCCCTAGAAGGTAAAATAGAGAAACCTAGCGTATAACCATTGCAGCACGTATACAAGTCAAACATAGATGAAACAAACAACAACAAAGCATGCATAATCTCATTCATGAGCTACCTAACACATTAGGACATTTGGGTCACAATCACTACATGCATTACCCTAGGCAACTCAGTCATTCAAAAGATCAAGTAGATAAACAATGCATCATGTATACAAGCAAAAGGTACGATTTAAGAAATGACTATACGATCACATGAGCACAATAAATAGAGACTTTATAGTTTACGAGCTACACTATGATTCCATGTTATCATGAGTATAATCAGTTCAATCAGAGTTACAACACAACCACAAGCATGTGATAAGTCATCCAACATTCATTTTCGGTTAATCCTAGCAAATCCCTATTCACATGCTTTTAAGCAACATAACCCGGATCATAATAAAACTTCTTACCTTTCCGACGTCTCGACCGAACCACCAAGCTAAACCACGAGCCAAACCACGAATTCCGATAGTCATTTAAACGAAGAAACACGAATAAAAGTCAACAAAACAGACAAACGAAGCACAACTAGCCAAAATAGAGCACACCAAGTGAATGGAGACGCGAAACTGAGCTCGCGACGCATCGCTGAAAAGTGGCAGTGTAGGTGGCCGGCGCACTGCCACGAAAGTCAATGAAACTTATCTCTTTTTCTTCGTCTTGATGCTCTAAGAACGAAACTGATCTCGGTTTTATGAACAGAGCTCACTAGCTCCACGAAACTACAAAAGAAGAAACGGGTTTCAAAACTCCCTCGCTGGAAAAATCCATTAAAACTAACGAAACTTACCTTGTCTCGAAGCTCTCGACACCCTAAGCACGTAACTGTTAAAGGGTGAACATGGGTTGGGTTGGGTTGGGTTGAGGGAGTTTTCAACCCAACCCAAATTTTTGGGTTGGTTATTTTTCTAACCCAACCTAACCCAATTAAAGAGACAACCCAACCCAACCCAACCCTTACATTTTTGGGTTGGGTCATCGGGTTCAATAATAAATTATAAATATAAATATATTTTTATTAAATTAGTCCTACATTATACATAAACAAAATATAATCTCCAATCATGGTAATGAAATGAATATAAATATACAATCATGGTTCATATAGAGGATTCCAACTACAAAATATAAAACAAATAGATAATTAAAACAACAAAAATAGATGACATAATCCGACTTCCATAAAACAAATATATAATTAAAACCAACAAAGATATTTTACATAATTTGACTATATATTTTATTATAATATATAAATTATAAAGATTTGAAAAAAAATTAAAGAATATGAGAAATAAAAAGTCTAACAATAATAATTAAATAAAACAAATATATGCATATATAGTTATGTTATAAGTAAAAATATATATATTTTTAAATTAAATAATAATTTCGGGTTGGTCCGGTTGGGTTGGGTTAATTTTAGGTAAACCCTTGATCCAACCCAACCCTTAAACATTTCATGATTTTAAATCTAACCCAATCCAAAAATGTTTTTAACCCAACCCAACCCTTCAAATTGGATTGGGTTGGTTCGAGTTATTCGGGTTTCGGGTTGTTTGAACACCCCTAGTAACTGGTCTCAGAATCACGAACGGACCTCTCTAACACCGCGAAACTATGAAAGGAGAAACAAATTTCAATACCCTCTCACCGAAAAACTCCATGAAAACCAACAAATCTTATATTGTTTCGAAGCTCTCGACGCCCTGAGCACGAAACTTGTCTCAGAATTGCAAACGAAGCTCTCTAGCTATGTGAAACTAAAAAATAAAAAACGGGTTTAAGGTGGGTTTGGAGAGAGAAAGAAAAGGGAACTTGGTGGCTGGTGTATTAAATGAAGAGGGAAGGGATTTTAAAATATTTTATTTTTATTAAAACACTTTTCCCTTTTTGGCATGTGTTTTAAAACCCTTAGAAAACCCTAATTGAATTTTTCAAAATAACTCATATGCCTAAATCAATTAAAACATTAGTTTGAATTTATTTATTTCGAATCTCAAGCATTTTACTTATAATTTTAACTCAATCCCTATAAATTGGGGACGATTTAAGCCATAAAATTTTGATAAACACATTAATAATTAAAAGAAACTAGGAAGTTACACTATTATGAATCTTTCAATAAAACACTTAAATGTATTAGAAATTAACTAGGGTGCTACAACATGAATCAAATTTCAAAAAATAAAAAACAAATGAAGTTTTTTTTTTTTTTTTTTTCCTTTCTTTTTAATTTTCTAAATATGAAATACATATGTACCAATAAAGTGAAAAAAAAAAACTTAAGAAAAATAATAATTTCAAATTTAATTTTCAAAGTTCAAAAACTAAAAATATAATAGTTAGACCTTAATTTTGATGATTTTTAAAAAGGAAGAAAATCAATTAGAGAATTAATTTTTAAAAGTTTAATTTAAAAAACTAAAGATAAAAAATAAAATTGATTATTGTTTAAACAATGCATTATTTATCTAACTAATGTGCACATTAGATAAATAAACGATAGATGGTGAGCATACGAGTGATCTATAAGTATACAGGTTCTTTGATGTAAAATTAAAATTAAAATGATACGAACTTGTGTTTCAAATGGACAATCTTATATTAATGTATAAATTAATCGAGAGTTGGTGTTACTTATAATCAGACCAGGCTTTTTGTTGAACTCAAAGATGTGTAATTTGCGAAGAGGGCAATCGAGAAGTCTCACAACCAAAACCAGTCAAACACGTGCTTTTTTGATACCCACTTTTTAAGTTTTATAAATTTTCTAAAAAGCACTTTTAGTTCTCCACACACACTCTCATGAAAACATTGTAGTGCAAAATTGCTAGATCAATTCCAAATCAAAGTGCAAATATAGATCTAAACCAAAAACAAACCAAATACCGAATAGAGATGAAATCAAACTAAATAAAGAAGGATGGAGATGAGAGACAAGGCACACCGGATTTAAGTGGTTCGGGAACGTCCCTACTCCACTGTTATGGATCGATTGAGCTTATTCGATCCACCATC
>JBBMKA010006181.1:0-10568 GCA_037833695.1 Sechiopsis laciniata | reverse complement strand
TCCTCAAATCTTTTCGGGATTTGAGGAAAAGATTTACCTTCTCGAGCATGGCCCCTCAAGGCGGGTTGTCACAAGCAATGCCTTGTGTAGAAGTTGTCTCATAGACCATAGTCATGGTAATGCATGGATTTGAGGAAAAGATTCACCTTCTCGATCATGGCCCCTCAAGGCGGGTTTTCACAAGCATTGCCTTGTGTAGAAGATGTCTCATAGACCATAGTCATGGTAATGCATACTAAAGAACTTTTGGCACTATATTTGATAATAATCTATCTATTTGTCAACGTCTGATTTCCCGGTTTCAAAAAAAAAAAAAACTATCTACTTGTCAACATCCGTTCAAGGTTATATTAAAATGTCGTGGGATACATGCTGCATATTTTCTGAAAATATTATTTTGGTTGAGCTTCTTTTGGAGTTAATTGCTTCTTTGTTTGCAGGTTGAGAAAATTTTTGGCCCTGGTAATCAATATGTAACAGCTGCCAAAATGATTCTTCAAGTATGATTTTTTCCCCATGTAAATTTATTTGTCTGAGAAACCGGAGGAACATCTAATAATGTTGAAGTTAGTTTTTCATGGAAATTAATGTGTGAAATGGCGGACGCCCTAATGTTGATTCTTTTGATGCAATGGTGATACATTAAACTAAACGGATTGTAACATTAGATTAAAACGAAGCTTTTATTAAGAAATGTGGAAACTGGATCCAGGAATAGGTCAAATAGTTTGACTGATATATTTATATTAAGATGGGGATTATAAAAATATTGGCTTGTGGTGCACTGAAATTGTTAGATTCAAGTTGTTTATACCTAAAAAAATTTGAAAAATGGTAAAGAATAAACTTCATTTGCTAGAAGTTTGGTACACATTCTAACTATATGTGCATCTTTCCGGGATCAGAATAGTGAAGCCATGATCTCAATTGATATGCCTGCGGGCCCTTCAGAAGTTCTGGTTATTGCTGATAGATATGCCAGCCCAGTTCATATTGCAGCAGATCTTCTTTCCCAGGTGATCTCCTTAGTGACAATGTCCTGTATTAGTTATTAAACTTTCTCTGTTAGTATAGGACAGCAACAGTCCCCAAGGGGTGACACAGTGGTTGAAGACTTGGGCTTTGAATGTATGCTCTCCTTAAGATCCCAGGTTCGAAGTTCACCTGTGACATTACTCTTTCGATGTCTCCCGGTACCTAGTATAGGGATGAGCGTGGTTACCCTTGTTTTAAAAAAAAAAGTATAGGACAACAACACTGAAGTCCTCCTAAAAATACTTCACATTTATACTATGGTTTTGTTAATATACTTTTGAGATATTCAGGATAGTCTGTATTTCACAATCACAAAATAACAAACAAGCATCAGAACCTTTCAAGAGGGTGGGTCTCTCCCTTTCACATACCAGTCCGGTATGATCAACGTAAACCAGAACATAAAGAAAAACATTTGGCATGACAGACTGCATAATAAATACTAAGGCCGACACTAATAACTAAGGGTGCATTTGGTGCAACAATTGGACTATTATGAATGGCGACTTATTATAACAGAGCGTTTAGAGTGTAGGTTATTATAAAAAGGATTATGATAACATGTATTTGGGCCCATGTTATTATAACATGCCTGGGGATTATTATAGGTATGAGAAGTTTTGGGCTAATCCACCGATTATAACCAATAGCCCAAACACGGGTTGAGTTATTATAACCCGAACTAGCCCACCCTTAAATAGGGCCCAAAAGCCCCCTAAATGCTAGGGGTTCAAATCCTCGCACCTCAAAATGTTGTTGACATTTACAATTGGACGCCTCACAGGTTTATGCAAAAGAAGCATTTTCTTATTCTCTTGTGTTGCATGCAATTGCTGACTGCTGAGTGAGTTCTCTTTTATGTTATCCTGGTTGTGGTTGAATAACTGGGATTTGCATAAGAGCAACTTTTATCGCATTCATTTATTTTTGTGTGTAGTTGACAATTATCTACACCTAACATCTCAGCTAATAATAAGCAGGCTGAGCATGGCCCTGACAGCCAGGTAGTTCTTGTAATTGCTGGTGATGGTGTGGATCTTAAAGCTATTGAAGAGGAACTCAGCAAACAATGTAAAAGTCTCCCAAGGGGAGAGTTTGCTTCAAAAGCACTGAGCCATAGTTTTACTGTGTTAGCTCGTGATATGGTTGAGGTTTGTTATCTTGGATAAATGGCTTGAGTTGTATCCACATAAGAAAATGCTAATGTTAATGGGAGGTTTTGGTTAATCATGGTAACTCACAACTTTAATATTTGGAAATTCAAATTCATTTTAAGCAAGTAAAAACAAATCAGTCATGCATTGTTTAAATTGGTCATGTCAATACTGATGTAAGGTGTTGCCAGAAATATATTGTTTTCAAAATGATATTTAGCCTTAATTGGACTACTACTATCAATGTAAGAAGCAAAAAACAATAGTATTGCAACTGCTATTCATATATCAAGAGAATCTGTAAACGTGTATTAGTAATGAATTTCAAAGTTACAAGTAACAACAGAGAATTCCTGCAAATTTTCTTTACTCTAAATAAAATCTGTTTCCCGCCCAAAAAGGAAGTATATATACTATCAATTACAAATATGTGCCTGACTCTGCCTGTTATTGGATATTTGCAAAATTCAATTACCATATTATTTCAGAATCTCTACACCACTTCAAGAACTGAATATGGCTGTTTTGATTCTCAGGCTGTCTCGTTTTCAAACTTATATGCACCTGAGCATTTGATAATTAATGTCAAGGATGCAGAGAAGTGGGAGAGTTTCATTCAGAATGCAGGTATCTGCTGGGAGTTGTTTTTAGTTTGTTCAAGCTCATACTCACACTTCACTAGCTTTTAGGCTATTACTAGAGGGGCTTATATATATTATTGTAGTTTTATTTTTCAAAAAAAGACAACAGATTCTTTCATTAAAAATAAAGACATGGAGTTCATCAGTTGTCAAGAGATCTCATCCTGTTTTAACTTGATTCAGATTCAATTGCATGTCCTTCATGATGAAATTTGTTTTTATCTTGCAGGTTCTGTGTTCTTGGGGCCTTGGACTCCAGAAAGCGTGGGAGATTATGCAAGCGGGACAAATCATGTTCTTCCAACCTATGGCTATGCACGGATGTACGGTGGAGTTTCGCTCGACTCGTTTTTAAAATACATGACAATACAGTCTTTGACAGAGGAAGGTTTAAGAAAACTTGGCCCTTATGTTGAAAAAATGGCTGAAGTGGAAGGACTGGATGCACATAAAAGAGCTGTAAGTCTTAGATTGAAGGATATTGAAGCTAGGCAGATCTCAACTTCAAGGTGATTGTTGTCCCCAAGGGGTGACATAGTGGTTGAAGACTTCGGTTTTGAGGGTATGCTCTCTTCAAGGTTCTAAGTTTGAGGCTCAGCTGTGACATTACTCATTTGATGTCTCTGGTGCCTGGCCTAGGGACGGGTGTAATTACCTTGTTTCAAAAAAACTTCAAGGTGATTGTTTAGATACTCTATTTTGTGTTTATTTATGGATAATTCAAACTTTAGATCGTGAACATTCACCATGGAACTATAAACGTCACTTTTTTGGCTAGTCTGGTTGTTGTAAGATAACTTAAATCTGGAAACAGATATAAAACCATGGACTCTTGGACCTCAAGATGTCATCGAGTGTATAAACACCATTAGAAGGAAGCAACTTTTTTCTCTTTCTAGCTGATTGAAAAGAAATTGGGGGCTCTGATTTGCTTTGGTTCGTGAAAGACCAGACTTGTCACAATGGCATTTGGAACCAGCAGAATGAAATGATTATGTAAGTCCGAAAATACGGGGAATAATATGAAGGTGAAGAATTATTTGCGTTTGAAGTAAAGAGTTACTTAAAACGGTTACGTGGGAAATTCTTACCTGTGTTTGAGGTACATTGAATGGTTACGGAGAACAATTACCTATTTATGGTGCATGAAATATTAGGAGGAACAAAATATGTAAGAATGAATATTGGTTATGGAAGAATGAAAATGGTTATGAGAAGAATGAAAAATGGTTATGAGAAGAATGAAATTATGGAGAGAATAAATAGCAATTATGAAGAAGACGAATAGTGATTATGAAGGAATCATAATGGTGAATATGAGAGAAATAATTAGCAGTGACAAAGCTTTCTATTTTTTTTTTTTAGATCAAACAAACAAAGCTTTCTAATCAAATTTTAAAACATATGAGAATTTATTTTCTTCTTTGGGTTCTCTAAAAAACATTCAAATAATAATAAAAAAAACTTAAAAGAAAAAAAAAACTTTTCTTTGAGGTGTAACCGAAGGAATAACAAACACAATTTTGATCACTAATTTGTCATAACATAACTGGTTAATGATTTAATCTGTTAAAATTGAAAATCATAAACTTGTTAAACTTTTTCAATTATATTCTATGTTAAGCTATTTTCAATTTTAACATATTAGATCATTAACTTAGATTAATAGTATATTTTTTTAACAAAGAATAAATAGTAAAATTAATATTTTCTTCTAGTTCATCTATCGAACTTTTTACAAATCTGGTATAGATTACTTATTTTTAAATACATGATAACTTCAACTCCACTAAGCTTCATCTTTTTTTGAAATGAGTATAAGTACGGTTGTTCCTAGGTCAGACAACAGGAGGCATTGAAGAAATAAAGACACGGGAGATGTCTATAAATAAATTAATGTCACAGATGAGTCTTGAACTTGAGACCTGAAACTTTCCAATTAAAAAATATATCCAAAACGCAGTTCTCATTACATTACATGACCTCACTCACTCCATACAGCTCAAAAAGATGTAAAATTCTACAAACAGCTGCACAACACACAACAACATCATCAAATAACATACTGAAAATTAAAGTCAAAAAACAACAACATTGAAGTTTCAGACAAACCAGGTTGCTGCACAGGGCTCAATCATGGATTTCCTCTTCTTCCTCTTCATAATCTTCCTCCGCAGTCGCATCCTGGTACTGCTGATACTCGGCGACCAGATCGTTCATGTTACTTTCAGCCTCGGTGAACTCCATCTCGTCCATTCCTTCACCGGTGTACCAATGCAAGAAGGCCTTACGCCTGAACATGGCTGTGAACTGCTCACTAACCCTCCTAAACATCTCCTGGATTGAAGTCGAGTTACCAACGAAAGTCGATGACATCTTCAGTCCCGTAGGTGGGATGTCACACACGCTAGACTTGACGTTGTTGGGTATCCACTCAACAAAGTAAGATGAATTCTTGTTCTGTACATTAATCATCTGCTCGTCTACTTCTTTAGTACTCATCTTACCACGGAACATGGCTGAAGCGGTAAGGTACCGACCGTGTCGTGGATCGGCAGCACACATCATGTTTTTGGAATCCCACATCTGCTGGGTTAACTCGGGTACTGTCAGGGCTCGATACAGCTGGGATCCTCTTGATGTTAATGGTGCAAAACCAACCATAAAGAAATGTAGCCGTGGAAATGGAATGAGATTCACAGCAAGCTTTCGTAGATCAGAGTTCAATTGTCCAGGGAATCGTAGACAACAAGTAACGCCACTCATGGTAGAAGAGATGAGGTGGTTGAGATCACCAACTGCAATATGACAATTGAACAAATAAGAAAAAGATCTGACCAATAAGTTAGTATTTCTCTTATCAATATGCTATAAAAAATAAAGAAAACTACTGGAAGATTACACTTATTTGGCATTTACATGCATGTGGATACAATTCATATGCACATGCATTTCCTCCTTGCACTATTATTAGTATTTGAAGTTTAGCCAAAAAAGGTCAAAGGGAAAAGCAAAAAAAAAAGAACGTACAACTAAGAATCCTTTTTACAACAAGTGCCACGAACAAATGATGATTGGTATTCGGGACTAGAAAATAATCTTTTTTATTCTTCTTTCTCAAAAATCACGAAGGAGAATGGAATAATTATGGGGAGAACGAGAATGCAGAAAGAGAATGATGATATCATGGGAAGAATTAGTTACCTGTGCTTGGAATGTAGAGAATAATTATGAGAACCATTATCCATGTTTGGGGTGCATAAAATGATTACGGGAAAACAAAATATTGCTTACAGAGATAATGAAAAGTGGCAATGGGAAAAATGAGATTACATGGTGAATAGAAAGTGGTTATGTCATGAGGAGATGAATTGTGATTATGGAAGGAGTGAATGAATAGCGATTATGGAGGGAATGGTTGTAATTGGCTCAATGTTGGCAAGGGGAATTATTCTCCATCTACACGGTTTGATCCCCTTGCCGCAAACACCCCTTAAGTTACAAAGTGACTTATTTCCCTCCTTGACTTATAGGTATTTGAAGAGCCATATCAGAACTTCAGACTCAACACCATCCATTTGCAGCGTTTTACACAACAGTTAATGAGCAAGCAAACGAACATTTTAAGACTCAAATATAAGTTGCAGTAACAGGACTAAGGGACTTACATGTTGGAGTAGCAAGCTTGAGTGTTCGGAAGCAAATATCGTAGAGGGCTTCATTGTCAAGAACCATGCATTCATCAGCATTCTCGACAAGCTGATGAACAGACAAAGTGGCATTATATGGTTCCACAACTGTGTCTGAAACCTTAGGAGAAGGAAACACAGAAAAGGTCAACATCATGCGATCTGGGTACTCCTCCCTGATCTTTGAAATGAGAAGTGTTCCCATTCCAGAACCAGTACCTCCACCCAAAGAATGACAAACTTGGAATCCTGTTCAAATTAGAAAGAAAAAGTGTAGTGAGCCACTGTCAGAGAGCTCTGTGTGAATTATTGGATTTTCAATAATACAAGAAAGTTTTAAAAAGGAAGCAAAATAATAATATGAATAAGGTCAAAGGGAGCATAGTTCAGTAATAATTGACATGTAGTACCATAGCCGAGGACAATTCAAATCCCTAACGCATTTGCTAGACTAAAAACCCAATAATTAAATTAGAACAGAGTTAACAGTGCAAATAAAAAGCAAGTACATATATCATTAAAGAAAGATACAACAATAACTACCACATCAAATTATGGAGAGGATGAAAATGGGAAAATTCCATGGACCTGATATTCTTTTCAGTAAAATCACATCCAGAGAGAATAGCATGGAAAACAAAGCTTTTTATTTGATAATTGGAAAATTGGAGCCGCCCACCAGTTGACAGCGTTTTGACTTAATAGTTAGCCCCACTACATACACCGGCACTCGCCACCGTCCCAAGGCCAAAACCCAAGAGAAAATAAAGTTAATACCATGGTTTAATAAAAATCAATATATTTAAATTCCACTCAATCGAGAAACACGGTGAAATATATAATATATATGATATCAGAAGCTCAATTGAACGCACGCAGACTACTACAGAATTTTTTTTAGCAGAAATTTAACCAATTCTCCAACTCTGTAAGCAAGTTCAATAAAAACAAACAAAAATAAGCGGCAAGGAGAAAAAAAATCCTCGAGATCAAAATCCCAAACACCAAAGGCTAGAAGAAACTAATCTGTAAACGGTACAAGTACAATTTCAACCAAGAGAAATCAACAATGTAACACTAGAATTGCTCTACCAGATCCCAAAAGAACAATTCCCAATACTCAAAATCTCAAAATAAATTACCACAAAAGGAACCAAACAGGAAAATCGCGCGCGAAATGAAGCCCTAAAACAAAAACAAAATGCCATTACCTTGCAAGCAATCACAATTCTCCGCCTCCTTCCTAACAACGTCGAGGACAGAATCAATAAGCTCAGCGCCCTCAGTGTAATGTCCCTTAGCCCAATTATTCCCAGCCCCAGATTGACCAAAAACGAAGTTATCGGGACGGAAGATCTGGCCAAAGGGTCCGGATCTGACGGAATCCATAGTTCCAGGCTCGAGATCCATAAGAACGGCTCGAGGAACATACCTCCCGCCATTGGCTTCATTGTAATAGACGTTAATCCGCTCGAGCTGAAGCGCAGAGTCGCCGCTGTACTTGCCGGTTTGATCGATGCCATGTTCGTCGCAAATGACCTCCCAGAACTTGGCGCCGATCTGGTTCCCGCATTGGCCGCCCTGAATGTGAAGGATTTCTCTCATCTTTGATTTTCCCGGGAAACAAACAGAAAACGATGAGTTTACAGAGAGAAAATTGGGAATTGGGTTTGTTGCTCAACGAGTGGATAAACAGGGATGTCGGGGAAAATTTATAGTTGGTTGCCAAGTAAATAAAGTAAATTTTATGGGCTTTTTTGCAAAGAAAAAAAGATAGAAAACAAACTTTTTTTTTTCTCTGAGTTCTAAAATAAGAAAGAAACTAAATTAAAGCATATTGTGGTCTCTCTCTCTTACCACTTCATTGTCTCTCCTCTTTCTAATTTCCTTTTCTAAATTTGTTCTTTTATTTTCTAATTATCAAAATACATTTAGTTTTTTTTTTTTTTAACTAAAACAATTTTTATACCTTTTTTTTTATCATACATTTAAATAAAACCTTTTCAATTGTAGAAAAAGTCATAGAATAATTTTCATTCATAAAAGTTTTAGGACATATATATGGTCTAATTTGAGCTATATTTTATTTTTTTTTAATTTTAATTTTAATTTTTGGGGTTTTATTTTTTGGAAAATTCTATTTTTAGGTTAGAGAATAACAAAATATGATTCAAATTAGATTATGTAGTTAGTTATCAATATTAAAGTCATACGAGCATGACCCAAATTGCTCTATACCTTTTAAAGAGTTGTATTTATGAATTATTTTCGAGACTAAATATTAACGAAATTTAAGTTTAGCCTTTACAATTAAAATATAAATTGAAAAAAATGATGTGTTTTAACTTTTATTTATTCCCAGGTATAATGTGTTTGTTTTTAAAAAAAGATTTTTAGGTATAATTAATGGTCATGAAATGAAAATATCTTAGCAAATAATTTTATTGTCACGTCACAATTATTTATTTATTTTATTGCACGCGTATAGAATTGAAGTCTTAACATAAACGATGTTAGCTGAAATGTCTCTATAGATTTAAATTCTTCTTCTTTATTTTTTTTAATTTTTGTTTATTTTTTATTAAGAGAAGTAGGATGAGATGGCATGAATGATGATTGGTAGAGAGTGAGTTGTAAAGGAAAGGGACATGTGAGCTGAAGTCCCCAAAAAGTTATTAAAAATTAAAGAAAAAAAAAATTAAATTAAAAAAAAAGGGTTTTCCTCGAGTGTTATGTCACCTAGGTACTTGGGATGTTTGTTTGTCAAATTTATGCATGATTTAAAATAAGTATTTACTAATTGTTATTCAAAAAATTATATCTAAATAAATTTTTATAATAATTTAAAATAATTATTCATTTATAACTATTTATTTTTAATTCTTTCAAATAATTCATATTTAACCATTCATTTCTAATCATTTTTTTAAACTATTCAAAATAACTATGAATTTTAAATTTACATCCAAACAAGTTATTATCTCTAACTTTTCGTTCTCTCTATATATATAAAACTACATCCAAACGAACTTTTTATTATAACATTTAATTTTTAACTACTTAAAATAACTTTTCAAACTAATTCTTCATCCAAAACTTCATTCAAACACCTCCTAAAAGACATTAGTTTTCCATGTATAGAATATTCTTATAAATCTTATACATTTTTTTGTCCTTTTATTATATGGGTTGAATTCCATAGTTGAAAGGATTTAAAGGAATGCAAAAGAGTAAAGATTTGGTAAAAAACATTTACAATTGACGTTTGTGATAAAATGATTTTAACGAGGTAAGAAAACAATGGGAGGAAGAAATTACGAAAAAGTTTTAATATCATGTAAAGATTTATTTATTTTTAAATTTTTAAATGAAAAAAACAATTAAAAACGGATAACCACTTAATTATTGAAGTTCTACTTCATTTGATGGGTAAAGATGTGTTTCTTTTTTTTCTTTTTTTTTTGAAGGAGCTAATGAAGAAAGTTATGCTGATGAGATATAATTGTATATTTATCCCCATAGATTTGTAAGAATTGCCAAAAGGTGATGAGCAGGCTTCTTTTAAAAACAATATTATCAAAAGAAAGTAGCAATTATTTAGACATAATATTGTTTAATAATCACATCTTGTATTTTAAAATATTTTATTTTACATTTTATACATTTATCTAAGACTTTTTAATTTTTTTTTTTTTATTAATGCTAACTTTTTGGTCATTTGTGTTAATTTTCTTTTAGTTATATTATTTTTTTTAAAAAATTAATCAATCATAATATTTTAAATTAATTAATAGAAAGTTTCACAAATAATTAAAAGTGATTATTAATCGTAAAACCTTAAGGGTATGTTTGGGGCACCGTTTATGTAAACGGCCGGGTTGATTATAATAATCCAACCCGTGTTTGCTCCACCGTTTATTATAAACGGTGGTTACCTAAACCTGCGTGCCCGTTTATCTAAACCTACGTGTTAGTTTATCTAAACCTTATATTTTTATTAAATATTTTTATGAATGTTGACTATAAATTTTCCTTAAAATTTTCTAATA
>JBBMKA010006180.1:0-10569 GCA_037833695.1 Sechiopsis laciniata | reverse complement strand
TGAGGAGAATGACTCTTACTTACATTAAAACTTGCTACAGCACGACTGCGTATACTTGCGCATTTGTAGAGACTCACGCACTTAGCCATTATTGAAGTACCGTTCGTTTGGGCGAAGCTGGGGATCCTTCAACCCATTGTTCATTCAATTACATTCTTAATTAAACTGACACGTGTGAATTTCGCGAACAAGTTGTTGGCGTCGTTGCCAGGAATTTTTCAACTATGTTTTTTTTAGTCGAAAGTATCGTAGGAGTAGTGCTTCATTTCAACTGATCAGATTGTTCATATTACAGGTGATTTCGTCGATATTATATGCGAAGGCGAGGCATTGTCGAACCTTTCGACCTAGAGCCGGAGCGAAACCTATTGAGAAGGAGAGGAAATCGTGTTGCTGGTATGGCGAAAGAAAATCCAAATGATTTACCCGCAGAGAATGTTAAAGCAAGACCGGCACCAAATTATGAGCATGCGGATCAGTTCCTTGCTATAACTATTATGATGGCAGATGATAGAGATGGAGTAGTAAGAGCCTATGCCACACCAAATGTCGCAGAATTCATCCGAAGAGAAGTTAGACCTGATAATGGAGCAATGGCGTTCGAATTCAAACCCATGTTGAACACCCTCCTTCAACAAAAGGCGTAGTTTCATGGACTAGCGACAGAAGACCCACATAACCATCTCAGAGAATTTATGGGTGTTTGCGACTCATTTATTATCCCAGACATGACTCGCGATAATCTAAGGCTCAGCCTGTTCCCACATTCATTGCAAGGAAGGGCAAAAGAATGGTTGGATACAGTAGAAAATCTGCATGAAATTTCGTGGGAAGAACTAGCAAAGAGGTTTCTTTTGAAGTACTTTCCACCCAAAAAGATGATGCAGCTGCGAGACGAAATCGTATTGTTCAGACAGAGCACAGGCGAGTCTATCGCTGAAGCATGGGATCGTTTCAAAACGATCCAGCGAAAGTGCCCACACAACGGACTTCCATGTTGTGTTCAATTCGAATATTTCTACGGAGGGTTAAGCGAAGCCGCAAAAATGGTGCTTGATGCATCAGTAGTAGGGGTCTTTCTCTCTAAGACATATAATTAAGCTGTCGAAATAGTTGAAAGAATCGCACTCAACACTAGTCAATGGAAAGATGACGTGCGTGCAGAGCCAAAGACAGGAGTTAAAGTTGAATCAACCATTGATTCGTTTTTAAGGCAACAAGTTGCTGAAATGAGATCTATGTTGTTAAATATGCAAAACTCGAACAACGCCAACTCTCGAGTATAAGCAATCTTATGCGGTGAAGCACATATGTATGAAGAATGCCCACCAAATGCAGCATCAGTATACTTTGCTCAAGCGAACCGTCACAACAATCCTTACTCGAATATTTATAATGCAAGATGGAGGAACCATCCAAATTTCTCATGGTCCAACAATTCAAATGTTGCGAGCTCTAGCAACCAACCTTATGTACTAAGACACAATGAGAACCCCCCAGGTTTCGGTGGAACAGTTGGTCAACAGGGTTAAGGATAGAACTCGTTTGCGAACCAGCGAAACCAATTCCAACAACAGCCCTTCCAACAAGCTCCAAGTAGTTCGCTAGAAGGTTTGTTAAAGGATTACATAGCGAAGAGTGAATTGAATTCGCAGAACCAACAGACAACTATTCAAAATCAGCATATAGCTCTAAGGAATCTTGAGACACAATTGGGTCAACTTGCTACAGAATTGAGACAGAGGCCTGTTGGTAGGTTGACATGGATACCAAACCCGCGAAACGAGAAGGAAAGAAGCAGATGAAAGCCATCTCAATGATTGAAGAAAAAATGGATGATAAAACAGAAGAGCTGTTCGCCGAGTATTCATTGGCAATTTCGCCAGAGCGAAGTCCAAGAGAAAGAGGTGATTGTAAACCAGAAGTTTATGCAAGACGAAACAAGGACATGGATGATAGAAAGAGGATTGATAATGTTGCCGAGGCAAAATGTCACGAGAAGAAAGCCAATTTCGGAACATCCAAGGCGATCAACAAAGTATTGGAATTCATACCTCCACCTCCATTCCCACATCGACTGAAGAAAAAAGATGGGTTGGGTTACAAAAAGTTTATGGAAATCTTGAAAGGAATACAAATCAACATCCCGTTAATCGAAGCCTTAAGACAAATGCCCAACTACACCAAATTTTTTTAAAGAGGTCTTGCTAGAAAAGAATAGAACAAAAGACTGCAAGGTTATTTCGCTGAACGAAGGATGCAGTGCCCTGGTCACTAACAAGCTACCTGTCAAGGAGAAAGACCCAGGAGTATTTACAATTTCAATTTCCATTGGCGGACATTACGTCGGCAAGGCACTTTGCGATTTAGGAGCCAGTATCAACTTGATACCTTTGTCAGTATATAGGAAGTTTCGCATTGGCGAAGCTAAACCAACTACTGTCACAATACAACTTGTGGATAGCTCCATCATAAGACCTGAAGGAAAAGTATAAGATATATTAGTGCGCGTTGATAAATTCATCTATCCCACGGACTTTATAATTTTAGATTATAAAGCAGATACAGAAGTTTCCATCATTTTGAAGAGACCATTCCTTAAGACCGGGTAAACCTTAGTTGATGCCTACGAAGGGACAATCACTTTACAGATGAATGACGAAAAAATAAGTTTAATATTTCTAACTCTATGAAATATCCTGCAGATCTAGAAGAATGCTCCGCTATAACAGTGATGGATGAAGACTTCAGCGAGGTTTATGGGAAAGCGCACAAGAGCGAAGAGAAGAAGCTAATGTTGAATATGCATGGTCTAGTGAGGACGAAATGGAGGAAGAAAGAGAAATTAGCGAAATGCTAAATGCGATGACGGATTCGCTAAATTTAAATGACCGAGCCCCACCAATGAAACCATCGATCGAACAACCGCCGGAATTAGAAATGAAACCACTATCGGAACATTTAAAATATGCTTTTCTAGGCGAAGCGAACACTCTTCCGGTCATAATATCTTCGGAGTTGACAGAGCAGAATAAAGAGATGCTATTAGATTTGCTTCGCCAGCATAAGCGAGCAATTGGCTGGACTTTGGCCAACTAAAAGGAATTAGCCCCATTTCGTATGCACAAAATTCAGCTAGAAGATAAGGGATTTCGCTTCGTTGATTGCCAGCAACGATTGAATCCAGCGATGAAAGATGTAGTCAAGAAGGAAATCATTAAGTGGTTGGATGTCGGTGTCATATACCCAATTTATGATAGTAAATGGGTAAGCCCGGTACAATGTGTGCCTAAGAAAGTACGTACGACAGTGGTAAACAATGAACTCATACCCACGCGAACTGTCACGGGCTAGCGCATTTGTATGGATTACCAGAAAATAAATGCAGCAACCAAGAAAGACCATTTTCCTCTACCTTACATTGACCAAATGTTGGATTGTGTGGCCGAACAAGAATATTATTGTTTCCTCGATGAATACTCAGGTTACAACCAAATCACGATTACCCTAGAAGACTAGGAAAAGACCATGTTTACTTGTCCTACGGAATCTTCGCCTTTAGACGGATGTCGTTTGGTTTATGCAATACTCCTGCTACGTTTCAGAAATGCATGTTGGCCATTTTCTCATATTTGATTGAACGCTGTATGGATGTATTCATGGATGATTTACCCTGTTTGGCACCTCCATCGCTAACTGCTTAGCGAATTTTGGGCAAGTTCTTGCTAGATGCGAAGAGACTAACCTTGTGTTAAATTAGGAGAAATGTCATTTCATGGTTACAGAAGGAATTATGCTTGGTCACATGTGTCAAGAGAAGGAATGGAGGTTGATAGAGCGAAGGTGAAAGTAATCGAAAAGCTAGAACTACCAACCAACATCAAGGGAATAAGAAGCTTCCTAGTCCATGCTGGCTTTTATCGCTAATTTATCAAAGATTTTTCGAAAAATAGCGAAGCCGCTTTGTGAATTATTGGTGTTGAGCAAACCATTCGAGTTTGATGGCACCTTTATGAACCATTCTGTATTTTATGTGATACCAGCGATTATTCTGTCGGAGCTATGCTTGGGCAACAAGAAGAAAATTTAGTTCATCCGATTCATTATGCGAGTAAAATGATGAGCGAAACTACACCACAACAGAGAAGGAATTTTTAGCGGTGGTATTTGTGTTGGAGAAATTTCGCAGCTATTTTTATCGATCACACAGCAATCAAATACCTGTTCAAAAAACCCGATGCAAAACCAAGGCTACTTCACTGGGCTTTATTGCTCCAAGAATTTGACTTGAAAATTGTTGATAAAAAGGGGTGTGAAAATTTTGTTGTTGATCACCTGTCGCGAATCGAACATGAGGAGAGTTCGAAAGCGCGAAGCGAAATTTTCGACTCTTTTCTTGATGAACAATTCCTGGTTATTAATCAGACTTCGCCACCATGGTTCGCTGATATTGCAAATTATCTAGTCAGCGGTGTAATCCCAAATGAGCTCACTTATCAACAGAAGAAAAAGTTCTTACATGAAGTAAAGATGTACTTTTAGGATGAACCTTACTTGTACAAGCAGTGTGCTGACTGGATAATTTGCAGATGCGTAACGGAAGAAGAAGTGAAATCAATTATAACTGAATGTCATGGCCAGTGTACACTGGCCACTTCGGAGGAGCAAGGACATCAGCGAAAGTGTTTCAGTCTGGATATTTTTTGCCAATCATTTTTAAAGATTGCTATGACTTCACGAAACAATGTGACCAATGTCAGCGAGTAGAAACTATTGGAAAATGGGACGAAATTCCGTTGAAGTATATTTTAGAGGTGGAACAATTCGACGTCTGGGGATCGACTTTATGGAACCTTTCCCCAACTCTAATGGAAATTTTTATATTTTACTTGCAGTTGACTACGTTTCAAAATGGGTGGAAGCCATGACCTGCGTAAAGAATGATGCCAAAACAGTAATCAAATTTCTGCATAAGCATATCTTCACCAGATTTGGTACTCCACTTGGGCTGATCAGTGACGAGGGCACACATTTCGTGAACAAAGCGTTGGCGAACGTTTGGAAAAATACAACATTCGCCACAAGATTGCTACACCGTACCACCCACAGACTAACAGACAAGCAGAAGTGTCTAATTGTGATATCAAAATGATATTAGAGAAGGTAGTGCACCTTAATCGGAAGGACTGGGCCAGCAAACTTGATGACACCCTGTAGGGCTATCAAACATCTTTCAAAACACCGATAGGTATGTCGCCGTATCGTTTGGTTTTTGGCAAGGCTTGCCATTTGCCGCTAGAATTGGAACACAGGGCTTATTGGGCGATCAAAGAATAGAATTTCGTTTCGCCTACGTGAGCACTGCAACTTTTGGAACTCGAGGAATTTAGGTTGTTTTCCTACGAAAATATGAAATTATATAAAGAAAAAACCAAAAGATGGCATGACGAGTGAATTAAATCCAAAGAGTTCCAAGTCGGACAAAAAGTACTACTATTCAATTCAAGACTTAAACTTTTTCCCAAAAAGTTGAAGTCCAGATGGTCAGGTCCGTTCTACATTACTCAGGTACATCCCCATGGTGCTGTTATGTTAAAAAAAGACGTCTGACCAAATAGAATTTTTGGTGAATGGCCACCGAATCAAGCATTATTATACCAAAGAATTCACGAAAGCAGATTTCGCCCCTCTAATTGAAGAGTAAGTTGAACCAGCTGGCTGGAGTGGTAGAATTATCTTTCTCAATTTATTTATTGCTTCATCTCCAAGTCAGGTAAGTATGGCAAACCCTGTACATATTTTATTATTGTTAAGTTTTGTTTTATTTGTTAAATTTCAATTTCTAAGATAGAGTAAGGTTGTAGCGAAGTACATAGTCAGCGAGGGAAGTTGGTGGCAAGTTAAAATTTCTATTTTGGGAAGTTCGCTCAGCGAAGAGTTGGGATTGGGTGTGTCACAAGGTGTCGATTCACATGGACTACATCTGTCATCCATATATTGACGCGTGTAAAAGTTCAAATCTCGAGAACCACGTGGCAGCCTAACGTTCGATCTAACGGTCAGAATCTCACCGCACATCATTGAGTATCTCGCTTCCCGAGGCATTTATGGCGTGTAGAGCAAAATGGTTTATAAATACATCTCCTCCATTTCATTTTCTTTATTTACGCTTCTAAAAATTTTCAAAGCTCTCAAGCATCTTTCCGTTCGCCACAACCTTCGCCAAGTTTTACCTCTCTTAGCCCAATTTTCAAAAATACCAAATGGCTTCCAGAATTTCCATCACTTCTGCCTCATTCAAGAAGCCTGCCAAGCAAGAAAATGTGAACGTGCTCGCAACTGCGAAGCAACGCATGAGTGTGCTAAACGAAGCGCAAGACAGTGCCGCAGCATATAAAACTCCTTCTGTGGGAGTCCTGCAAAAAATTATGTTAAAAAAGTCAGCGAAGCCGATGGACAAAACCGCGGTTGTGCCTTCTGTGGAAACAAGAATTAGGTCGCAGAGCGAGGGTACCTCACCCAAGACCTCTGGTGTAGCACTCGTTGAGGCCACGAAGGTTGGCCCAACAGTTAGTTTAGACAAGTCTGCAGAGCTGCAAAAGAAGCGGCCAGTCGAGAAGAAATCAGTCGAGCCTGCTGTGGTGAAAGTTGTCGCTCCCGCAGTGGTTCCGGCGAAGAAGGCTGTTGAGCCCAAAGATTCTATCTAGGAAGCATTGCATAAGCAAATGGCATAACTGAACGCCGAGTTTGAAAAGTCGAGGGCCGAGAATAAGTGAATATTAGAGAAAAAAGATAAGAATGAAAGAAATAAGAAGGAGAATGAGAGAAGAAAGAAGAAGATGTCGCAGCGAAAAGCCAGAGCGAAGCTCCGCCAAGGTACGAGAAACTCCCCAAGCTTCTGTGACTGAGGGAAGTTTCACAATGGTGGTCGAGCCGAGCGAAGAAGAGCAGCTCGCTGGTGAGAACCTGTTGAGCGAGCTCTATGAGCAAGATGCGGTAGATTTCGTAGAGGAACTTAAGGCGGATGATGTACATCTAGCCCTTCGCCAGGATGATGCTAATCCCAAAAACTAAATTCAGACAACGAAGAGGAAAAGCAGTTTGACGACATAGAGGATGAAGTTATAAGTCTGCAGTTCGAAGAAAAGCTCGAAAGCTTCGTAAGTCTGGAACGGGAGGCAGAAGAGTAGAGCGAAGTTAAAGATTTGCCAGTTATTGACGATGAAGCACAATTGACAACTGGTCAAGTTGAAGCTGTTCCATCTAGTAGTAAATTCGCCAATCTGAAGGGTAAGGGTCTCTTTAGAAGCGAGAAGGTGATCAGCTCTGACGAAGAGCTGAATGACGAATTGGACGAAGCGTTGTTCGCCTTGTCGAATCAGAGGAGGAAAGCGAGCCTGAGCCAACGCAAGCACAGCAAAGCGCGCAATTGAAGGGCATTGTCGGGCTGAAAAGAAAAAGAGTTGCAGAGCCGTCAATCACCTCTTCGCCTCCTACACAAAAGTAGCCAAAATGGGTAAAGAGCCAAGCAGAGCCATGACCAGTCGTTCATTCAAAGCGAGGAAGTAGAAGATAAACAAGAACGTCATCGAATATCAATCAAAGAAGTTCTTGTCCGAGCAATCTTTCGACCTAGATCTCAGAGGATTTTCGCCAGCTATGGTAAAGCAAATTGAGAAGCAAAGATGGAGGAAGCTATGTACAGAGCTTAGCTCAGCGAGGAGAACATGGGTGATTGAATTCTACGCCAGTTTGCTGGATCGAAATAAATTCAGTGCCACTGTTCGCGACCGCGAAATCAATTGGGCTCCCGAAACTTGGAATAAACTTTTTGGGCTTGAAAACAAGAAGTCCGAGTACAAAGAACTATTGGATGAGTACTTCAAAGAAGATCTCCAAACTTGCCCGGAATCATTGGAGTAGAAGGGGCTGAATGGGATGAGGGGCCTCAATCTTGCCGTTTCCACACTGCGAACCTCAATGAAATAGGGCGGATTTGAGCCTCGTTTTTGAAGTCTTCTCTTATGCCAATCTTACACGAGTCCACTTTGACGATTTTGCGAGCTTTACTGATCTGTTCCATCATGACTGGTATGTCGATCAACGTTGGGAAGATTATCGCTTGGGAGATTCGGGCTTGGAAAGGGCAAAAGGTGAGCTATTTTCTCTACCCGCACTTCATTTTCTCTACCCGCACTTCATCTCAAAGCTCTGTCAGTTCCAAACGTTGAAGGGTCAGCCTAATGATCCCTTCTTACCCAAGAAGAAGTATCTGAGCTTCTCTTCAAAGGCATCGGCGAGAGGAGCTTGCGGGGTGAAGAAAGCCAAAGCGTCAACAAGCGGCAGCGAAGAGTAACTCCAACTGCTAAGGGAAATTAGAGATGACAATCGTAATTTTCATCGTTATTTCCTTCAGCGAGAGCACGTTCTCCAAGAAGTGCTCAACCGATTGAAAAGAGGTATTTTCCAACTACCTCTATTCCCAGAGCTTCCGCCTCTCCCTGCAGAATTCGGGAAGATCCTCCCGAGCACTAGATGGAAGTCCCTTTTCTCTTTGTACCCTATCTTTGTATTCAATTATATCTTTACTTTCGCTTATTTCAATATTTTCAATGTAGCGAATTTCACTTAATGATATTCACTATCGTCTCATTTTTGTTTCTCTGCGCATCCAATGGACATTTCTTCTAGTGATTCAAGTTTATTTATTTATGAAATATTTGTCCAACTCTTCAATGCTGGAGCGAAATGTTAAGCGAAGTAAGCCAAGCCTTAGTCTTCACTTTCGCAATTTCATCACTTATAGAAACTTAATTTTGAGGAAATCTTTTAGCCAGAGCGAACTCAACTAGAATTAACCAAGCCTTAAACTTTTTGCAAACTTTAAGTTTGAGGGTGCTGAGTGTTTCATTGGGACAATGAAAAGTCCAAGTTTGGGGGTGGAGTTTGCCAAAGCAAAAATGTAAGTATACTCGCAAAATGTGCACAAAATAAACATGCTTCATGAGCGATTCAGCATAGAAAAATTAATTAGATAGTTGTCATTTCGCTGAAGTAAAAGGTAAGATTTGCAAGCCAAACCCGGGGTTGGATAAAAGCATGAAAAATTCAAAATTATCTCAAATACTTGAAAAGCGAAGTGAATCAAAGGGCTAATAGCCTAAGTCCTTGGGCCATTCCTCTGCTGTCGATTTCTCTAACATCGCGTACCTATCATTATATCAAACATTCGATGAAAATTGAGCAAACGATAGTAGGAAACGTAAGTGAAGGATTCCCAGCGAACTGTAAAAGAAGAGTATTCACTTCGGCAAAAGATGAGAAGTACCAAGCATAAAGAGAGCGAAAAGCTTAAAGCGAAGATAACTCTAATTGATTAGCGAAAGTTTTTCGACCGTAAAGTTAAAGTTCTAGACTAAGAGGGAATTATGAATTGTCGAGACTTGGAATAATTTTTGCTAAATCGAAGGTTTCTAAGCTTAAACGTTTTACCCAGCATGGTCCAATTAGGGAAGAGTTTCATTTATAAATTCATTTGAATTTTTAGAAGGTAATGTTAATTCTTTGTGCAGAAGTAACAAGAAGCAATTCGCTAAAAAAAAAAAAAAGCAAAAAGAAAATATCTTTAATTAAGCTATTACTCGAGACGAGCAATAATGAAAGTTTGGGGGTGTGATAACTCTAAAAAATTGAGAGTCAAAGTAGCTTAAATTAAGATGATTATAGAAGAAAAATGTTGAAATGAACCGATTAAGTAGAGCAGTTCGATCCCACAGACTAAAGCGAAGCTTTCAGCGAAGTGTCGAACAAAAACCTGCTAGAAATAAATTTAGAAGTTAAATGCAGCGAAGCATTCTCAATTGAATAGCATTATTTCTAAGTGTTTAAAAAGATTGATGCTTGTATTTCGTTGCAGGAAACTTCGGCAGAGCAAATAGAGCAAAGCAAAGGAACAGAGAGAAACAATCCGCTCTAGCGAAAAACAAAAACCTATAAGCGACCTAAGAAACCAACTAGTGTTCGCAGCGACGAGAAGTTTAGCATAGCAGACGATCGAGGAAAAAGGAAAATATCTCTTCCAAGGACGCGTGGCAAAAATCCGTGATTTCAAAGCTCATCTCCACCTTCAAATCTTGTTGGCTCTGACGCTCCCGACAAAGTGGATCATAGAGCAGCTTTTGTAGAAGAGGATCGTGGAGCAGATGTAGCAGCGAATTTTTGGGAGACCTATATAAGGCGAAAGTATTCCTCCGGTTCAGGATCGGCCAATTATTACGTCTAAGAGCTCTTATTTCTATTACCTTCCAGTCCGATCAAGTTTTTACTTCCATTGAGTTTTCAGTAGAAGTTGCCAGCCACAAGCGATTTTGCTGGGCTTTTTGTTAGATGTAGCCTTAGTTTCCTTGCTTTCCAGACAATAGCTTAGTGTTTTGTAACCGGAAGTTTGCTGGAATATTCAGTGTTCAAATTGCAGGAATTTTCTGAACTCTACTTGTCATTTCCATTTGCCTCTTACTTGTTTTTTCTTTAACATGTCATTTACCTCTTCATTCGTTTTAAGTTTGTTTT
>JBBMKA010006178.1:0-10569 GCA_037833695.1 Sechiopsis laciniata | reverse complement strand
TTTTATTAATAATAATAATTTCAAAACGAAAACGAAATAAAGTAGAACAATATTTTCCATAGGATGAGTCAAAGTATCAAGATTGAATGGGACTTAATTTCCTTGAATTATGCAAAGATTCAAGTCAGTGGAGGTTGGTTGTCAACCAAAGCATAGGTTTGAAATTGAATAAATAAATATGAGGCTAGAAAATTACAAACTTAATTATTCTCTATATATCAAAGACTTATTGTAACCTCTTGGAATGTTTTGGTGGAATCTTTGTTTAAAAAAATACATGAAATTGAATAATTAGTAAATTGTTGAACTAAATATGTATTTCTAATTATTTGCCTCTTTTTATCATACCCTTCAATTCATTGAGACTTTCTTTTTCATGTTATTAAATTAAGAGGTCATATACTTGTAATATCACATATATTATTTTTGTGCTATGTAATTAAAATACAAGATCGAATTGAATTGCTTAACATAAAAAGAATGAAATTAATATGAATGAAAAAAAAAAAAAAAAAAAAAACTTGCATTGCACTGTCTATTTAATCAAGAAATTTGGTTGGCAAAAAACTGATATTATTAGACTGTGGTCTGTAAAATATTACAAAATTGATATTGGGCGTGCACTAATCATTATCTAATTAAAAAAAAAGAAAATCAAAATTAAGGGAAAAAAAGAAAAACAGAAAATTGTTTTTGAAAAATCAAAGAGAATTTCATCGAAGAAATGGGGTTATATAGTCTTCGATCAGTATTTTTTTTCTTAGAATAATTTAATTAGTATATTAGATTGTCTTCTATCTAAGTGATAATGAAAGAAAGAGAAGAACACAAATCTTATAAAAATATACCACTACTTAAAAAAAGAAAAATCAAAATTTTTGAGATTAAACCTGTGATTATGATATTGAACACCATACCACTATTCCTCTTAGTATATGAATCTTTCTAAAAAGTATTATAATTTAATTGGACAACATTAGCCATTAGCCACCTACATCAAATTTTCTATAATTGAAACTATAATTATAACAAGGCCTCATATTTCTTTCAATTATTTTTTAAAATTATTCATAACATTCCAAAAAAAAAAGACTTGGAAGTTTTCAGTCAAAGCGTCTTCTTCGCCTCGCCGATTCTCAGCAATCCAAAATGCCCAAAACTTTTCTCTGTTTTTTCCTTCTCCTTCTCTTCATTAAGTCAACTCTATGAGCTCCAAGACCTTCTCCAATGGGCTGCATTCTTGCCATACAAGCCGTCAACGATCGCCGGAGCACCGATCACCACTCTCACGTCGACGGAGTTAACGGCGAGACATTTAACCAACAAACACCTTCGCCGGAAAAACAGGAACTCCGGCACGACGTGGATTCCTTCTCTGTAGATCGCCGGAGGCCTTCGCCGGGCCTTTTCTACCGGAACGAGCAAGGTTGGCCGTCGTGGCTATTAGCAGTCGCCGGCGAGGTGATTCAAGGCTGGACGCCTCGTCGAGCCAATACATTTGAGAAGATTGCAAAGGTATGTACAAATTGTTCATGATGATCGTTTTATTTCGCTTTTTTGAATCGATTCAATAGTTGTAGAAAGTTCGTGTGATTTTTGGTGGTTCAGATCGGGCAAGGTACGTATAGCAATGTGTATAAGGCTAGGGATCTTGTGAGTGGGAAAATTGTTGCTCTGAAGAAGGTTAGGTTTGATGATTTGGAACCAGAGAGCGTGAGATTTATGGCTAGAGAGATTTTGGTTCTGAAACGCCTTGATCATCCCAATGTGCTTAAGCTTGAAGGATTAGTTACTTCCAGAATGTCGTGTAGTCTTTACTTAGTGTTCGAGTATATGGAACACGACCTCGCTGGACTCGCTGCTGGTCAAGGACTCAAGTTCACTGAGCCTCAGGTATATATACATATTCCCATTTATGCAGATTGTTTCTAATATTGGCTGAATCTGAGCATTTTGTTGTTCTTTGATTATGAATTTCGGTCTTGTTTTTGTGTAGTTTGTGGATTTTGCTTCGGTTTCAAATTGATGTTGTGGCATGCTTTTCTTTTCTTTTACTTTTCACATTTTAAATTGTTCTAACTCTGAATGATACTGCAAACGCAAGCCACTGGGATATTTTTTGCCTCTTTTCTTCCTTTTGTTTTCCTTTTTGTCTTCTTCCCCTGAAAAAAAGCATGTTTAGCAGGTTTTTTTTTAACCTAATTTCATGCTTTAAACTTCTTCTATAAGCGACAAGAAGACCGAAGAGTTGTATTAAGTAAATTTCTGAAATAGTAAATATCGTCCAGTAATTAGTTTGGTTTAAGTTGGGTTGGGAATTCTCAGAAGTGAAATGTAACAGAGTTAGATAAAATCATGTTCTTAGTTTCTTCAATAACTTTGTGCATTTGGATTCAGATATTGCTTCCGGGTTTTAATTTTTAAATACTTAATATTGGTCTTTGACCGAATTCCATTCAACCTGCATAAAACTTTCATTTATGGCATGGTTTTATATTTTCAATTTTTCAAGTTTTATCACTTGTTGTTGTTGTTGTTTTTTTTTGAAATTTGTGAATGTTCAGACCTCCTTACGTGCGTCTAGATTAAGCTCACATGATATTTGACACTAAATATTTAGATGTTAAGAAAATCGGTAGGATATTATTTTCTAGTTAGGTGATCACCATAGATTAAACTCAATACCTCTTGAATCCTCAAGACTCTCTTTGACGACTAAGCCATGACCAACTTAGTTTTATCGCTTGTTGAAAAGAAAATAAGAAAGAATATTGCTTGTACCCCTTTAGTTTCTGTTATTTATGATCTCCAATAGCTACATTTCAAAATTGATGGTTGTTGAAGAACGGAATAAGATGATTCGGTTCAGAGGTTTCCTAGTACAAGTAGACCTTTTCAAACTTCTCCAAAGTAGACTCTATCCTAATGCATTCTCTGAGGTTTCTTTGAAAAGTTGAAGTTGATAGCTGCTTATAGCATTTTTCACATTGATAATGTCAAAAACATGAAAAGACTGGCTGTAACATTTCTACCAGGTCAAATGCTATATGAAGCAACTACTATCCGGGCTTGAGCACTGTCACAATCGAGGTGTTTTGCATCGTGATATAAAGGGTTCCAATTTGCTAATTGATAACGAAGGAATACTCAAAATAGCTGACTTTGGGTTAGCTACTTTTTTCGATCCTGAGCAGAAGCAGCATATGACTAGTCGAGTAGTGACCCTTTGGTACCGTCCCCCTGAACTATTGCTTGGAGCTACACTTTACGGTATCGGTGTTGACCTTTGGAGTGCTGGCTGCATCTTGGCCGAGCTGCTTGCTGGGAGGCCAATCATGCCAGGAAGGACAGAGGTATTCCTACTTCTATCTCTCTATTCCTCCTCACACCATCTTCTTTGATGCTTACTACTTCGTACCTGGTTTCTGAAGAATTAAATTGGCTGATCCATTAAATTTGACGCTATTGATTATTGAGCCCTTAATGATTATGTCAAATAATTGATTTGATCATTAAGTATGTAATGAATTTATGCCTTAGCTGTTGTATCATGTATGGTATTTCAATCATTTGAATTCTTTATCAAGTGTGTAAATATTAAGAAATGCATTGCTTACATTTTTATCTTCCAAGCCCAGTGCAAGATTCTATCTGATATTTATTTGTAGTTTTCCATCTTAGTTTATTCTGGCTTGACAATATATTTTCTTTGCCAATGGCTATAATTCATATTGAAATGATGCATCATCACTGTGCGAAGTTGATTTTGAACAACTTTTTTCTGCTAGGTTGAACAACTCCATAAGATATTTAAATTATGTGGTTCTCCAACTGAGGACTACTGGAAGAAATACAAATTGCCGAATGCAACACTTTTTAAACCCCAGCAACCATACAAACGCTGCGTTGTGGAAAGGTTCAAGGATTTTCCATCTTCTTCTCTACCCCTTATCGAATCTCTCCTTACAACGGACCCTGATGGGCGAGGTACAGCCACTGCTGCTCTGAATAGCGAAGTGAGTAATGTTGCTTTATAACATTGCTTTTGTGAAAGAAATGACTAATTTTGCATAAAACAACATATTTTATTTTCTGATTGCAGTTCTTTACTACCGAGCCTCTTCCTTGTGAACCATCAAGTCTACCTAAATATCCTCCTAGCAAAGAATTGGATGTAAAGTTGAGAGATGAGGAAGCTCGAAGGTTCTTTTTCCCTTCCCCATGCTTTTGTTTCTATCATCTAATATCATTTCTGGTGTCTTAACCAGCAATGTTTGCTTCCATTTCAGGCAAAGAGGTCTAAGTTGGAAAGCAACAGTTGATGGAGGTAGCAGGAGAGTAAGAGTACGGGATCGGGTTAGTCGGGCTGTCCTGGCTCCTGAAGCTAATGAAGAAATACAATCAAACTTAGATGTAAGTCGAGCTTCTCTGTGTATTTTCCTCCCTACATTTCGATCTTTTTTTTTTTATAATCATGACTGCCTGGATAATTTTTCGCCATTATGTTCATAAGATATACCGTTTGATCCTCAATATTTTGATGTCAAGAAAACCGTAGGAAATTAATTCCTAGATAGGTGTACCATGGATTGAACCCACACATTTTTAGTTTCTTAACTGTTATGAAAACGGCAATCAACAATCGATCAAAGAACTATAAAAAACGTAAAAGAGAACATAGAATTCATGTAGTTCACTAATGGTGTGTTAGCTACATCTACGGGCAGAGGAGGGAACGGTTTTTTTAAGGAGATGGCTATTACAGAATGTCAACCTTGAGGCTAGGCTTTTAAGAGAGTTTTTATAGAGCATTCTCATAAAACCCTATTACAGATTAGACCCAATTACATAAAAGCTCATCTACAAAAATAGAAACCTAATTACATATTTTGTTAGACCCCTACTCCCTGACCTGAAAGCGAGACTCCCGACTAAGTAATCGTTGGGCATCAAACGGTTCAAGGCATATATCAACATTAACACTTTTTGATCACTAGACTACTCATAGTGGTTGACGTTTCTATCTTTTCATATCCGGTTAACTTGTTAATATTTCAACTCTATTCTTCAGAGATGGAGAAATGAGACAAAAGCAAATGGTAAGAGCAAGAGCAAGAGTGAGAAGTTTCCCCCACCTCATCAAGATGGGGCAGTAGGGTATCCACCACATGAGACATCCCAAAGGGGCCATTTATCATTTGGCGCAGCTGATGCTTCATTCAGCTCCTCCATTTGTAATTCAAATTCTGGATCAGTTGAAAGTACAGGAGCTCCCGGGGAACCTGCTCGGAGGAAAAAAGCCAATAGAGACAATCCCTCGGTGTCTTCATCTCGAAAGTTCATCCGTGCTCTGAAGCCATCAATCGGGTTATCGATGGATCTGTTGTTTAGAGGTAAATAAAAGAAAAGATACATATCTTGAGTTTTTTAGATGCCAAATTTGAAATAGAGAAGAATAATTTATATAAATAGGTTATTTCTTCACTCCAAAGTCTAGTTCTTTCCCATCTCAACTTGGTACATAATCTATATAGTAAATATAGAAGAAAGCCTGAAGAGATTTCTGTATATTCTGTAAAATGGGGTTCCAATTTTCCAAATGCCATGATTTTGCTTTGCTTTTAGTAATAATGATAATAGTAATTATTTTTAGGAGCATGTACTGCTTGTTAAGGACATTGGAAATGGTATTCTTAAGAAAAACAAGGGGAACTTTTGACCCTTATGAATTCATCCATGTGTGAAGTTGAATTCTCTGAAAGTGCTTCCAGTTGATGAAAAAGTTGACTTTGAGGTGCTTTCACCAAATGAGCTGATTTGCTCAGAATTTCCTTTTATGTTCCTCATCCTCTGTTCAGAAAAAAGTTACTCAAAATGAATTGTTGCAATTTCTTAAATTTGAAAATCAAAATGAAATTTAGTTTGACAGTAAAAAAGAACAAAAAGTTTGAAAACCTTATCTACGAATAAATTCCTTTGAAGGTTGAATAATTGATTATTGTATAAAATTAGAAAGTTTACAGTTGATATAGTTCAATCCCAATTCATCATTGATACAGCCCAAAAACTGTAATCCAACCATGATTCAAAATGTCTCTTTTACAACTTGGACACCCCAATATTTGTAGATAATTTAGATTTAGGTTAACTGCAAAATAATATTTAAAAAAACTACCTAGATTGTCTCTTTTCAAAAGGTTATTTACAAAAGTGATAATATACAAAATAGTGATAATTTAAAGGGCTATAAATTTGGTTCCTTGAATTAAAGTTATGATTAGTTCATATATTTTAAAAAAGAAGAATTAAGTCCTAGTTCTTATAGTTTGATAAAATCTAGAAAATTATAATCACACTCTGACCAATTCAATAAATCGAGGTATCTATTCATGTTTAAATGGTGTAATTTTTTTTATTCAATCAACTACTTAACTTATAGGGTAATTAACAAATATATTTATATATCCTACTTTCACATATTTAATTTGCCAACGATATGATTGACAATGCCTAATTTTTAGGTCGAATAAAACTATAGGAATAAAATTATAACTTTTAAAACATAAAAACTAAATTTTAACTTTCTTAAATCATATGAATTAAAAGTTTTAACTTTTAAAATCATAAGCACCAATTTCAAAATTTCTACAAATCACCAGGTCGAATTTATAATTTACCCTAATTTAAATAGATAAATTTCAACTTTGTCTTCCTATATACAAAACAAACCCAAGCCCCAAATTTTGAGTAGGAAATTATTGTCTATTTGAATATTCCCACATTTGCCTCTTTTTTTTTATTCTGGACAATTTTGTAAACTTATTTTTGAAACATTCCATCGATCACAAATATTCTTCTAGAGTTATAGCAAAAAGTGATTGAAGTGTGTTACCTTCATCCTCATTTTATAGATTAGTATTTTTATATTGATTTATATTTAGCTACTTGCAAACTTTATTTTTTCTTAATACAATAAGGAATGAGGACACAAACCACTAATATCATAAGTTTTAACACATTTAGTACATCAGATTATCTATGCTCATTTTAGTATTGACATTAAAATAATTAAACTAATAAGTCTCCAGACTTTAAAACAAACTCATGTATATCACTTTTTTCTCTAGTTCAGTAATTACATAGGCTAAGCTTGAATTGGTCATACATGTCATTTAAACCCTGAAAAATATTTGGTCTAAATCTGAATAAACCAGTAGATTATTTAAAAACAAATACAAATTTAAAATAGAAAAATATTTGAAAAATTGTGATTGTTTTTAGGAGATTTACTGCATGGTTCTGCTAGTGGACATCAGAGGATGGGACAAAAGAACAGAGAAATGAAACTTTGTTGGAAGAGGATAAATCTCATCCGTCCATTTCCCATCATCTTTGATTGTAAATGTACAAAAACAACTAATAAAACAATATTTGTTCAACGAAAAAGCTTGTCGGCTCAAATTGCAATTCAAATCAGAATGAATTTGTAATCTTTTATCAGTTTTGCCCCACACCAAAGCTAAAGGATTCGAGATAAATATATCTTACGTATATTTATTAAAGTTAAATTTATCATCATCTAACAGCAAACCTTTTTAGGTTTATCGCTAATTTGATCAAATCTTTTTTGAATAATGTATCAATTAGGTTTATGGTCTCATTCTGACATTGTAACTAATTAAAAAAAACACACACACAAATCAAAGTATATCTTGTGGTTCATTTTTAAGTTCATTATATTTTTTATTTACTTATTATTATTATTAATAGTCCTGTTTCCTTAAGAATGATAAATATATCTCTTAATTTTGAAATGTTGGTGGTATCTTTTCAATTTGGTCACCTTTCTTTTAGTTTTTAATTTGGTCACTAATCTTTAAAAAGTTTCAATTCTGTTTATAATATATTGAAATTTTCAAAATTTCCATAAAGTTTATTTTTTTTTTTTTTTTGAAAAATCAGAAAATTGAAGCTTTGTTCCTTTAAACTTGGGTATCACTCGCCTGTCGCTAGGCTGTGATATCGAAATATTTCGAAAGATATTCTAGTTTAAACGTTTTCCAACAATTTCGAATCAAGAATCTTTCAAAGAAACATGCTTTGAAGTCCTTAGCCTTGGATTGCTCCTTAAAGACGATTTTCAATAAAATATTTATTGTCATAAAAAATTGGAAATGCACGCAAACATTAGAGACTAAAACATATATTTATCTGAAATAGATATATATGAATTGAAGTTGAGTATCAAAATCGATAAGTATACGTGTTGATAATGGCCTTCCGATATCTCATTGGTTTTCTAAAAAAAAAAAAAAAAAAAAGAAAAAAAAAGAAAAAAAAATGCAAGATATGCTTGGTGGGGATCAAAATGCCAGTCTCTTTAATGAGAAAGATATATGGGGACAGCTAAGCCATTCATTTAATTTCATGCATACACAATTCCAATCATTGCCAAAAAAGTATCACACAGATCCCAAATTTAAGAATCTACCCATATCATCCACTAATTATCTCTCTTTATTTTGTTAATCAAATTAAAATCATAATAATTATAAATGTTATTGTTTCTATGTAAATGGTCGATAATTTGTAATATAAAAAACTTGCTGCCAAAAAGTAACTTTTTACTTGATAAATAAAATGTGATCGGAAGTGTTTGTAATTGCCTAAAAAAAAGTGTGAACCAACAATCAAGATCGTAAATTTATGAATCACATTTCATAATTTAACTATGGTTATTGGCTAACTTTGGTTGAGTTTGGGTTAGGGTTTCACTTGATTGTAAGGTTAAGATTGAGTGGGTTTGAAGTTGAGAGAGTTGAGCAATCATTTGATGTTCATCTTTGATGGACAATTTTGAATGAGATTTCATCATCTTTTCGATTCTGAGAGTGGACATATGATTTATCTGGAACCATTATAGATGAATGTGTCAATCTCTTCTCCAACTATTCTTCATTAATTTCATTGTTTGATCTATTGCACTCAAATTTTTTATTCAATGTGAAAGCAATTGGTACAACAACTTCAATGATAATTGTTGCAAAAAAAAAAAAAAAAATAGCAATAAAAAGACAAAGGTACTAACAAGATTACATATCAATCAATCATGCATGCATTCTACTGTTGTTAATTGGGGAATCATTTTTGGATTCATATGAAATGCTCCAACAAAACAAAATCTTCTCTTCTTTTTCATCTCTTTTTCCCCTTTTGTTACGAATGAAGTTTTATCGTAAACAACCATATCTCCAACAATAGGACATAATCGTATCTTTTCCAAAAAAAACTATAGGATATAATTGTGACTTTAGGATAATTGAAATGCTTTTCTTTTGTAACACTTGATTCATCTTTAATTTCAAAAAACATTCTTTTGAAATTAAAGCGATTTTGTAACACTTGGTTCATGTTTATCGTCTCGTAAAGATTTCTTGAACCCTCATCACATTTCCCGTCCCGTAAACATCGGACATGATTGATATGGAAAATAAACGAGAATGACAACTATCGAACTTACACTCGCACTCCATTTTGTATTTTGTTCAATCTACATTAATTGAAGAGAGACTACCTATAATATCAAGGAGTACTTGGTCACTATAGTCCAAATTGAAACAAAACATTAGATAAAAAAAATCCCAATAACCTTAGGAATGTAACTAAAATTAACATTGGAATAACAAGAAAGGTAATGAAAAGTCAACGTATGGTTATTATTTTTGAGTTATTATTATTATTATTATTATTTTGATTGCCTTATCATTGAAAGGGGTTGGAAAATGGGATCTTCAATGAGCTAAGAAAAAGGTGAAGAAGATAACAACTTTGAGAAAAAAAGCAATAAGCAATAAGCAAAGCAAATAGGGTATTCGTGTCTATCATGTGAAATTAATTTCTCAATAATTGCCTCTCATTCGTTCCCATTTCCCTCTCTCTAATTAGTTGTTCCTATACATTTGTGTTGGGATATACTTGAATTAGTATACCTCCACGATTACTTAGTCAGCAATTTTGTGCCACAAGTAAGATGTTATTTGAGATTTTATGTATTTGAGTCATATTTTGTAATAAAGTTTTATGAGAGTGAACTATAAAAATCTCTTAAAACTCTAGCACCACTTGATCGACATTTTGTCTCCAAGATAAATAAAACCGTTCTCTCTTTGTCCATGAACGTAACTAACACAATGTTAGTAAACTATGTAAATCATCGTATTTTGTCTTTTATTTTTTTTCTCCTCTTTTATCTTGATTTGTTGTTTCAATTTCATAACGATTTCTCTTTTGCTTCATCTTTTTTATTGCCAACCAAACCCACACCATTGATTCAACGCAAAATATCTTCATCACAATTCCATCTTCGTGTGCTATTATTGTATTAGGTTTAGTTATAAATTTATTCTCTAAGTTACCAAGTCTCGAGGTCTAGTAATAGGTTTAATTTAGCCCACGAAAACATAATTCGACCAGCATGAAGTATATACTTATGATTAAGAGGTTGTGAGACGAATTCTACTCCACATGTTGTTGACTTAAAAAATTATAATATTATAATATGCTTAATAT
>JBBMKA010006177.1:0-10570 GCA_037833695.1 Sechiopsis laciniata | reverse complement strand
AAAATAAATACAAAAGAAGTTCATAATAAATATAAATGTGAATTGTTATCATACTACAAAACTATAAATAAATAGAATTTTTTTTAAAATACTGATCATGGGTTTCTTCCAAAAGCTCTGGTAAATATTTCTGAAATTTTTTAAGACATGCATAAACACCGTTATGCAATTACAGTAGTGTTCTGATGCAAGGGTGCCTTTCAAGAATCGTGAGCACTTCAAATTTTTTTCTTTTTTTTCTTTTTTTTTTTTACATTGAAACTGAAAATATTATTCTATCCATAAAGTAAATCATATGGACGCAAGTGAAAAAACTTATCATGCAATATGCTAGTTCTATACATGACTGAAAAATCTAAAAAAGACGTGAGTTTTGTAGTTTAAAGCCAGCACTACCATCACATTGGCTATAAACCGTTCTTAAATATTCCTAGGATCAGAGGAACGGGCGTGGTTACCTTGGGTATAATAGAGCGAAGCTTCCATTTTCCAGTTTCAAAAAAAAAAAAAAAATCCTAGGATCAGAGTTACCCCACATGCCACAATATTTATATTAATAAACAGTACGTTAAATTAAATGCAAAAAAAAGGACTCAACAAACCAGAAACTAACATTGATGAAAGGCAGGAGGATGAGGCTTATATTCCTCCAGTAACATGGATTCAAAGAATGTTAACATATATTGAAAAGAATAAAAGTAAGATTGAATAAAAAGGAAAACCTTTAAAGCCGATGAAACTAGAGAACACAAATCACTGAGCACAGAGGATATTTCACCAACAGGCCAAGAAAGACTTGGTACTAAATGATCGATGAGAAGAATGAGTACTATTTCCTAACTCCATAAAGATGCAAAGCAATGAAGCCAAACAAAATGCCAACATAAAGAGAGCGCAAAAAGTATGACCTGGCAAGACGAGTGTACAATAATTGCTTAGAAAGAAGGTTGCATTTCTCCACCGTGGGTGGCTCCTGGATAAATTGCTTGTTTTGCTCCAATAATTGCTTGTAGTATGAACACCCATGTTTTAACACAAATTGTGATGCTTGAGTGGCCTTGGACTGTAACTGAACCAACTTGGATGCCATTAATCTAAAGTATTATTCCCATGAAAAGCAGTATATGAAAAATAAGAGACTTAGTAACACCAGAGGAAGTCAAGAACAAAAAAAAATGATGTTTATAAAAAAAACCATATTAACTAAATCGTGATAGTGATATTACAGAAAATAAAACAAATTCTCAATGAAAGGAGAAAGCTCAGTTTCTTATTTAAAAAATCCCAAAAAATTTACCAGGCCAATTAAAATCCTTTCTTTCAAACCTAAACAATCATTAGGCATTTCACATCCTAATATTTTGGTCTCTCACCTATAACCACATGACTGCACTGCCCTTCCTAGGTTTTGATCTCTATTAAAAACCATGTGTCAAAACTCAATATCCTATACTAAATGACTAACGACATTAACTTAGACGAGAAATATATCATGATATTGTAGATAGTGTCTGCCTGAAGATTCAAGAAATTTTGACACCAGAGTTTCAATATAAAGTAACCAGAACACTTTGGATGAAGCTCAAAAACTACCAAAGTGGTAACTCAGATTACAAGCAAGAAATGGTACAGAATTAATAACAAAATATATAGAGAAGAAATGCTAATTCAATTATGGATGGAACATCAACAATCACAAGGTAGTAGCTTAAACACAGTGTTGGCAAAGGGTTGAGAACTCTCTCTGACTCTCTCAATCTCAACAAACAAAAAATAAGAGACTGTAAAACAGTTGAATTGAAATTAAGGTGAGAATAGGACTTAGAGACTTAGGTAATCATTACTCAGACAAGAGTTAATAGTTTCAAAGATAAAGAGAGACTCTAAAAAGTACAATGGATAAGAGCAATAAAAGAATATAGCCCATATACTACAATGGGAATGGGAGGATGAAGAAGGAAAGGTAGCTTTAGTGAGGCAGTCGACAAACTGAGAACTCCTCGTGGAAGATTCGATCAGAAATGAAATGGAGCTCCACCTTAATATGCTTGGGCGAACCACTTTGATGGGATAGCCACCATGGAGTATAGTATTCATAGCTAGTGGGTTTGTATATAGCACTGCTAGAGGGATCAGAGGGAGAGAACTCATTGAATAAAGGACATTTGTGAGAAATAAAATCCTTTCAAAAGACCATAGACTTAAGTATTTTCCTTCTATAAAGTAACAAAACAAACTTTATTCTCTTACTTTTCTGAGTCAAATTATACTTTATTGTACTGGTATTTGGTTCTGGCCCTCAATCTAAACTTCAAAAAGAAGCACGATAGTCAATAGAGAATGAATATATTGGTGTTGGAATTCAAATGTGGTACATTGAATTTGTTGAGATCAAAGACAAATAGACAATTAAACTGATTCAGAATTGAAACAATCAGAACCAAAAGATGTTTCTGTTTTACTCATCAATGAATTGACCATAAGGCTCGGGTACTTCGAAGGAGGCTCGAAAACTCTTCATGGGTTTAATTTGTAGACACCTCCCGTGTCTCTATTCCTTTGATGTCTTCCAGTGCCTGGTCTAGTAAATACTGCACTGACTGTGAATTCCTAATGACGCCTATAATAGAACAAGAATCCTGGTAAAACAAAAGGGACATTTTGGCATGACGATGTCGGGTCCATCGCCGCATCTAAAGATCGAAATCGCCACCATTCTTTCTGCAAAATTAAGCAGAATACGCTATTGATTCCATTTTCAACCTAGAATCAAAAACTTAGTATTCGATGTCATCTTGAACAAAAAACACCCCACGACGGCTCCGTAAGTACTAAAACCCTGAAAATCTAGACTAATGATCCACGATTCAAAATTCAACCAATACAAAACACATCATCTCAATGGAAAGATCTAGCAATCACGAAACGGAAAGAGTAACATCGAAAAACAAGAAATGAGATCTGATGAAAAAATAGGTAAGAAAATCAAATAAAAATACACCAGTGAACTCGGGAAACCAACAAATATAAATTGGAAAGAAAAAGGAGCAGGGAACAAGCAGAACTTCACCTTTGAATTTTTGATTGAAAATGCAAAATCAAAAACGAAGAAGAATTTGAAAATTGGCAAAGGGATTGAGCAATGCTCGTCTCGTCTTCTAACGATAGCCTTTACTGTGCTGCCGCGAGCTTTGAGGAGTTCGTCAAAATGACAAACAAAATAATGGCAAATTAATTGATATCATAAAAGGAATGCTTTACGCAGCAGGGGCAGTTTCGAGAATCCCTCTACTTTTTCGATTTTACTTTTTTTTTTTATAATAAAGTTAAAAAAAACAAAAATCAAAGACCTTTTAATTTGTTCATTCTATTAAAAAAAAATGTTCATTCAGTTTTCACATTCCTAAAAAACAAAAACAAAAAAAAACCAAAAAACTTACTCAAGATGGCTCTCCATTTGTTTGGCCGTATTGAAATGGGTTAGATTGAAATTAGCTTTCAAACCCCACATTAATACAACCAACCAAAAATTGGTTTGAAATTATTATTAGAAATCTTTCAAATTCTAAGGTGAGAGGGTGGTTTTATAATTTCTAGGTCCACTATTTTTTCATCTTTTTTATTCTCTCCCAATTTCTACATATATAATTATTATTTATTATTATTATTACCATTCAATAATAATAACCTATGCTTCTCAAAAAATAATAATAACATAAGTGACAACATTTTATAAGAATTTTAATTAAATTATGATATTTTTAAATTTCGACAGATATAAATTATACAGTCATTATAAAATAACATTATTTTTTATTTTTTTAAATTATTAATATAAAATTTATAATTCAAGTATTTATTAAGTATGGTATCTTAATTTAATATGATAATTATTGCATTACGTAAAATTTTATTAAAAAAACAAATAACAAACATCAAATATATATATATATATATATATATATATAACACAATAAATATTTACATGTAAATAAGAGTATGTGATATAATTACCGAATGGGTGAGTGGCGCAATGATTTCATTGTTTGGTTGTAAATCACTTCAACACACACGTTTGAACTCCAGAATCGGTATTTGTCTCCCTTCTCCCACAACCACGCTCTATTGAAATTATTTTGATATTATTTATTATTAGTTTTTATTTATGTTTTTTTTTTTTTGATTTTGTATGTTTATTATTATCAATAACATTTATATAATAATAAAATAAACAAGTTCACTTTATTTTCTTTTTTTTCAATTGTCCTAAATTATCACAAAAATTAAATAATATTGAAAAATGATTAAGATTTGAATAATAAGCATAAATATTTTAATAATAATTTTTAATTATAAAAAATATCATATCAATATTATTTTTATTTTATTATGATTTGGTGTAAAAATACGGCTAATCAAACAACATTTTTTATTCCAAAGTTAGAACTTAACAATCCAAAAACTATAATAAAGGATTCTAGATAATCTGATTACGATATTGAATTCCACGGAATATGATTTAGAGCAATTGTATATCAAACTAACGAACCAAACACTCCTTAATAATTAAGTGAATTCAAATACATCACTTTAAATCTACATATAATTAAAAAAAAAACAAAAACAAACAACAAAAAAAAAAAACAAAACAAACAAACAAAAACCATGACTGAGTTTGTTTTTTTCCAATGATAGTTAATATTGTTTACCTTAAACTAAGTTAAAGAAATCGACCATTTAAAATAACAACAATAAAAAATAAAGATGTCGATATTAAAGTATATGATATAAATATGATTTGATTTTCAAAAAAAAAAAATTATATGTATTATAAGTTGAATGCTCCTTTATTACATCTAACCTCTACTTGATCACAGCCTTATTTCATTTCACTAACCATTTCATCAAAGTATAATAGTTAATTTTATTTATATAAACAATTAGTCTCAATTTCCTTCTTCTTCGTTCTCTGGTTTGCCCCCTGTAGGATATAAATATAAATTCCTTTACTTATAATTAAAATTAATATTGATTTAAGATTATTAACTTTTTTATAGTCTTAAAAAAAATTATTAAAAAAAACTCTCTAAAACGAAGCTTGATTATTTTATATTAATAGCTAATCCAAAAGAGTGTACTCGAGGAGATGAAAATAAAAAGAACTAAAAATGGATGAAATGTAAATTAAAATAAAATTAAATAGTCGAAACGTAGGGCATGCAAAAGAGGTTGAAATTTGGGCTGGGCTTATCTGAACCCAACGTTCATAAAACAATTGGGCCTAATCCAGCTAATGGTCCAGTGTACATTTTTGGGCTATTTCTGAAATATCTGCTGCCACTTCAAGGCCCAATTTAATAAGATCGAGCAGATTAAGGCCCATCGATAATTATTTATTAGTTTTAAAAATTAAGCATACATCTACTATTCCAAGCTATGATTTTTCTTACTTCAATGTATACATTTTACCTATGTCTTCAAAAAATAAATTAAGAGTTGAAACTTTAAAATAAATTTAAAAAGAACATTAAAAAAGATTTGATTTTGAAATTTGGTTAAGGATTCAAAGAAAGATAAAAACATTTCAGAATTTGAATGTATGTTGTGAAAGCCGAAAGATTATCAGGCCTAATAGTTCCATTTTCTCAAAAAAAAAAAAAAGGGTTCCATTTTTCAGCTTTTTTGTCACAACTAGAAAATATTTCTTCTATGAATTTTGAACTTGAATTTGATGGATAAACTACTTATTTTAACCTTGAAAATATATAGGCTATATCTTATATATTAGCCATCGGTTGGCTTAGTAGTGGAGATATTTAAAAAAATTTAAAAGATTATGGGCACAATGTATAGTATTTATCTACTTACAAATTAATTTTATACAAATTTTTTTAAAATCTAAATGTTGTATGATCATAAAGGTTGTCCTGTGAGAATGGTTGAGCGTGCACAAGCTGGCTCAAAGACTTATGTTTTTTTTTTTTTTAATTTATGTAGTTAGCTTACTGTGGATGAATTTAACTATGTTCATTAAAATCTACTAAAATGCTAACATATATCACCAGTTCCCAATTACCACCTAGTCTGAGATATGTATACTTTGTGGGAAAACAGAAACTCTTTTGTTACCATCATATTTCATGGATCAATCAACTTTAATTTCATTAGTTTAACTGTGGACTTAAAACAAATGATTTAATCAGTGCTGTCGATAAATCATAAGAGCTTTAAAAAGCCAACTAACAAATCACTCAACATTTATTCAGCTAACAAAATACTTAAAATTCTACCCATCCATAAAAAACAACCAATTATCAACATCAACCACAATAAACATCTAACATAGTCTAAAAAATTCAAATATAAAAATAGCCTTATCCACCAAAAGGATAACTCAAATTCAGTCACAACTGTACAAACAATGATATTAAATTCATAATTTATTCAAGTTTCATCAATGAATTTCTATTCATTTTTCTTCCTATAATTTCTAATATTTTATCCTAGGCATAGATTAATCAAAGTATGGGAAGAAAAATGTCCTAATATAGTTTTCAAAAAATCCACCTGAAAATTGACAATATTAAAAACAAAAATGACATCCTCCCCATGCCTGGGGAATACTTCCAGTTTTCATGCCATTCTATTGGCTTATTTAACATGAAACAGCAGCACATTGGCCTTCTATTGGAATCTTTGGGGACTGGATCAACTGAAGAAAAAAAAAAAAAAAATATATCATTTTGATTTTTAAACTTCGAATTTTGTTTCATTTTGATCCCTAAATATTTAAAAGTCTAATTTTAATCTCTTGATTTCGAAGTTTGTTCTAATTTAGTCAATAATTTTTAAAATATTGAATTTTAGTCTATAATGCTTTAAAATAGTTTTAAATTGGTCCTTATGATAACTTGAAGTTCATATTAATCGAAATTGATTCAAATAATGTTAATAATTTTATTACAAGTAAAGAAAATATGTGAACATATTTTTAAAATTTATAAATAAATATGATAATTTTATGGGTAAAATATAAGTTTATTCCTTATAGTTTAAAGAAAATTGGACTTTATTTCTATTGGTTTCAAACACTAAAATTTAGTCCCTATAGATTGAAAAAATATAGAATTTAGTTTTTATGATTTGAAGAAAAAAAGTTAGAATATAAATCCTATAATTTAAAAAATTAGAATTTAATCTATATAGTTCAATAAAATCTAAAATATAGTTCTTATCGTACATGTTAAGTACATGGAAGCTTTTTATTCATGCATAATGATATGATATTTTTGTTATATTATTTACTTAATTCATAATTTCATCATTGACACATGGATAACTAATTTTCAAGTACTCAATTCGCCAACGATTAGAAACGACGATGACTATTTTTTAGGTTTTATCAAACCATATGAAGTAAATTCTAGTTTTTAAAACCATAGGGGACTAAATTCTATATTTTTTCAAACCATAGAGACAAACTCTAGTTTTTTAAACTACGAGGACTAATTAAAACTTTCTACAAATCATAGGGACTAAACTTATATTTTACCCTAATTTTTAAAAATAAAAATCAACAAAATTTTTTCAATAAGGACCAATTTTTATCCTTTTTTTTTAGCCTAAGAACTAAAATTGAACATTTGAAAATTTAGAGACAAAAAATGAACAAATTTGCAAGCTCAAGAATCAAAATGGAACAAATTCGAAAGTCGAAGGACTAAAATTAGACCTTAAAAAATTTAAGGACCAAAATGGAAAAAACTCAAAATCTAAAGATCAAAATAGAACAAAATTCAAAATCTAAAGACTAAAATAGAAGAAAGCTCAAAGTTTAGGGACTAAAATAGAATAAATCTCAAAGTTTAGAGACCAAAATAATATTTTAACCAAAGATATATATACACACAAACAATAAAAATAAATTTAAAATTAAAAAAAAAAAATGAAAAAGAAGAAGAGTGAGTTTCAAGGTAGGGTACATACAAAATAGAAACTTGCAATACAATTCCCAATAGGATTTGAAACAGCTGCCCTCCCCTCACGGGGTTGTGAGGCCTAAGCATGGGAGGACCGTATTGTTTGTTGTCAATCTTCTAAAACATGGCGCATACAGCCACCCTCATGTGGTGCTTTCTTTCTTTTGCTCTCATATTCTAATGTGTAAAATAGTCCAATTGGCAATTCATTTTGGCCACATGATGGCTGGTGTTGTATACTAGATATGAGTTTTTTGGGTTGGGTTAAAAGATATTTTCGGTACGGCATCCAGGTCAAAAGCTTATCCAAGTCTTGCTAAACATGTACATAAGACACTAAATATATAACAATTTTGTAAAATTAAACTTTTTAGCATTTATTGGTGATTTAACATGGTATTAAAAGATAACTATCATGAACCGTCTTAAAAGAAACCTCTAAAATATAAGAAATAATGAATTCAATCGATAGTGATCATTATTCATCTGTGAAATAATTTTTTATGATTTCGATGACAACCAAATTAGTACAGTCAATCGGTCAGATGGTTGTCTTGGTCACGAACAAAAAATATGGTATTAGAGTATGGAGTAAAAAACCATGGCATCAAAATCAATTATTAGAGATAGTAACATGACAAATCATATCACAAATATAAAGAGATCTATTAGATTATGTTCAAATTTTGTTTCTCGACAACTAGTAGGATTGAGAATTTGAGACCCTATTTGATAACCATTTGATTTTTTGTTTTCAGTTTTTAAAATTTAAGCTTATTTTTACTCATATTTTTTATCATGTGTTCTATTTTTTTTACAATATATTTAACTTTCCTTAAGAAAGTATGTAAATGTCAACTAAATTTCAAAAGCAAAAACAAACTTTTGAAGTTTTTTTTTTTGTTTCAATATTTTGGTTTGTTTCTACAAATATAGGTAAGATTTAGATATCCATATAGAAAAAACAAATGGTATAGTAATTATTGTAGACTTAAATTTCAAAAATAAAAAATAAAAAATAGAATGGTTATCAAACGGAACCTGAACTTCTCACTTTTAAGTTGATTCATCTTGAAATTTGAACTAAAAAAATAGCAAATAAATTAAATTTCTATCAACTGAACTTAATTGAACCAAATGAATACCAACGAGGATAAAAATCATAACAAAACCCAATCAAAATAGTTTGAATTGAGTTGAAGAGGACTTTTTCAGGGCAGCTGTTTGCCAGTAAGGCCTGAGCATGTGAGCTAGATATTCATACCTCGGTTTTTACAAAGTTAGAGCAGCTAAAGATAGTGCCAAGTTGCCACTTTAATATATGAGAATGGGACAGAGCACAAATCCAATTGGCATATCATGCATGGCAATTGCCAAAACTCTGCAAAAAAAAAAAAAAAACAAACAAACAAACAGAATATATAATTAGTGAAATGTGAAGAAGAAGAAGAAGAAAAGGACACTACCATGCTTCTCTCTCTATTATTCGTTGTGGAGTCATGTTTTTGCATTCAGTCAGCAGAAGAAGATCCTTTCATTTTTTTAAGCAAAAAAGAAAGCTCTTTTGTTTGTGAAGAACAAAAACAGAGAGACAATCAATCAATCATGTGGTTGGTTGAAGTTACGAGGCCTTTCTCTGATCCACACAAAAAACCAAAAAAATAAATAAATAAATAAATAAATATATATATATATTAAAACAAAAGAATCCTAATTTATACAAAACTTCATTTTCATGAGTACCAATGCACAACCTCATAATCTCTGTTGCCAAACGGCAAGCCAGCCTGGTTGGTTTGGCTGGAAAGGAAAATGGGATACAAAATCAAATTATACGCAATAATCAATCATTATTAGCTTAAAGGCTTGACTCATCCCCTTTTGGTTTGGCTGTGGTGTGGAGCTTCTTGGATCACATAATTTTTTAATTAAACGTCATAGTGATAATTTAGGAGTCTTAATGATTGGCACTTCATCAGAAAAGGAATTTTTTTTTTTGTTTTTAGAAATGAAAAATAATTTTCAATTTAGTTGTCTGTAAAACAACAAATTACATGACATAAAGATTAGTATCTTGAAATGACCCTTCACACCTCAGTTGGTGTTGGCTTGGCTGGATAGAGAGGTTTGAAGGAGTTAGCCTAATCTCCCTTTCTAGAAGCAGCCTAAAAAAAATTCCCAAAGTCTTCCTAAAAACCTCCACAGGCATTCCAAAAAGCCTCCATAAGGTACGAGCACTTTTACTTCAATTACTTAAAACCTCTCAATCCAAACGAAAGTTTTTTGTCACAATCACTTATAATCCTTCTTGCCAATTAAGATTTTATTTTCTCCAAATCTCTACATACAACTAGGGGTGAACAAAAACCCAACAACCCGAGTAACCTGAACCAACCCAACCCAATTTGACGGGTTGGGTTGGGTTGAATTCAAAATCATGAAATTTTTATGGGTTGGGTTGGGTTAAAGGTTGATCTAAAATTAACCCAACCCAACCCGACCAACCCGAATTTGTTATTTAGTTTAAAAAATATTTTTTGTACATGTAACATAATTATTATGTTATTTAATTATTTAGATTATATGTATAT
>JBBMKA010006176.1:0-10570 GCA_037833695.1 Sechiopsis laciniata | reverse complement strand
TATATATATTTGCAAACGACGTGTTATTATCCTCATAAATAGTGGGAAGTATCTATATGGTTCCTTCCATAAAGTTGTCAAGTTTTACTAAAAAATTATGATATATTTTGCTCCTTTATGTTATTCTTGTTGATAACGAATTGAAACCTTCACAAATATTATCAAAATATTGGGAATCGTTCTCATCCATCCATGGAAGCACCCAACCACAATCATAACTATATAAACTACCATACGACAACCAACCAGCAGCAGATCATGACAATTACCATATGAATAATCTTGTTGCCAATAAGAGCAGTAGCTTGATTAACCATACGACAACAAGAAATCTTCTTATGGAGTTCAAATTAACCATCAACATTTAGGATGATGGTGTTTTATTCTATAAGTTATGAACTTATGGTCAAATTAACCTTGAACTTTACATATTTGCATTTTGTATCTCATTATTATATTATCTATCACTAATGTAAAATGAAATTATGGATTTAGTTTATGATGGTCACTTACCTAAAAATTAATTTTTACGAATTATTTATATCTAAATGTTGAATTGTTAAACTACTAATCAACCAAAAAGCTGAAACGGATGGGTTGTGGTAAATTGAAATGTATTATCCAATATTCTCTCTTATTTGTTCGCTTAGACATTTAAGAAATTTTCTATAAGTGGAATTCAATTTTAATTGGGGAGGAAACGATTTGGCATAGATTCGAATTCAGGATCTCTGCTCAAGTTCCATGTTGTATTGTGTTAAATTACCAATCAACCAAAAAACTTAAACTGATGAGTCGTGGAAAATAGTTAAAGTACACGTAAATTGTCTTGCAAAAGAATTTCCACATTTTAAATACATATAAGTTGTTATGAAATTGACAATCAACAAACAATCGAAAATAAAGAAAAAATGCGTAGAAAAAGAATACAGAAATCTACGTGGTTCACTAACATTGTGTAGGGAGGGAACACGATTTTATTAAGAAGAGGCAAAAACATCATGGGGGTTAGGGTTTTAATTCGAGTTTATATAGACACTCCCATTAAAATCCTATTACAGATAGAAAAGGCCCAAATACATAAAATGTTCATATACGAAATAGACACACCAATACAGATTTTATTTACGAATTGGGGGCGTTCCCCCGCACCCTCACTCACTGACCGGGCAGCGGGACTCCCAACTAACTAATCGTAGGGCATTAAACCGTTCAATGCATATCTCAAACAACCAATTTTTTTTATATTTTTTATGGTTTTGGGTATACAACTATTTTATCATGCATAGTGAGAAACTCGAGAGTTTGAGATTACTAAGAAAAAAGAAATAGTGAAATGAGGTTGCAAAAAAGAGAGCCAAAAACGCATCAATGGCGGTGTTGAAATTTGGTGTGCAGCTGGTTTTAGAGTAAAGCAAAGAAACTTCAAAATTTTCTCTTCTACTTTACGTGTAGTCATATTTGAAAATGGCGACCTCTTCTTAATCTGCTTTCAAGCAAAGCCATAGCCCACTAAAACACCTTCTTTATTTCTCCTTATAAATTCTAAACTCTTTCATTTCATTAACACAAATTAATCTCCTAAAATTAATATTACTCTTCTGCCCAAGTTCACTAAAATGGATAAACTCTTCATGCTTTCCCTTCTTGGTATTATGCTGATCATTGCTTGCAGAGTTTCTGGAAGTATCGTGTCTGACAGCGACATTGACGTTGTTCGAGAACTTGAAAGTTTCGACATCGAGGAAGAGGACGAGAAGGAGGTGGACGCGTCTGCTGTCCTCTCGTGGAGAAGCGAGCGAGGGAGTAAGGTTCTGATCAATGTGGATAGTTTCGACGCGGTTGGAGATGGAGTTGCTGATGATACTATGGTATATGGACATTTCTGTTGTGGAAATGTGGATTTCTTTGCAAAGACTATATTCTGATCATTGTGTTTATTATTTTGGGATCAGGCTTTCAGGAAGGCTTGGGAGACAGCCTGCAGCACTTCAAAATCAGTTCTTTTTGTGCCAAAAGATAAGAGATATCTGGTGAATGCTACCACATTTAAAGGGCCTTGCAAAGATGGTATGGTAATTCAGGTAAGCCCAAAAGTTTATAAGGATTTCAACCATCGTGGATTGGTCTAGTGGTGACCTGACCACCAACCTACTCTACGATTTCTTGACATCTAAATGTTGTAGAGTCAGACAATTTGTCCTGTAAGAATAGTCTAGACGCACGTAAACTGGCTCGGACACTCACAGATATAAAAAAAAAAAGAAGTTAAATAAGGATTTCTTCTAATTTTGAAATAAACAAGTTGGGTAGATCATGGTTGAAAGATAGAGTTAACTTTGCAGATTGAAGGAACAATAGTTGCACCAGACGAACCAGAGAAATGGGATCCGAAGTTTCCGCGACAATGGCTGGAATTTACGAAACTAAATGCAGCTACCTTTCAAGGGGATGGAGTTATCGATGGCTCCGGCGAGAAATGGTGGGCCGAATCCTGTAAAAAGAACAAGTCAAGGGTAAATTTTTGAATTTTCTCTCTGCTTTTTTCATAGTCTAAGTTATTGAAATGTTAATCATTTCTGGTTTTCTGGTTGTTTTTTTTTCTTTTCCAGCCTTGCAAAGGAGCACCAACAGTAAGGACAAAACTACTCTCCTCTTAATGAAAACCATGTGTAAACACATTCTGAAAATTTGAGGGCTTTCTTGCAGGCATTAACTATTGATTCAAGTTCAAATATAAGAGTAAAAGGCTTAACTATCCAGAACAGCCAACAGATGCATTTCACCATTGCACGGTCCGAAACTGTTTGGATTACAGCGGTAAGAGTTTCATCTCCAGGAGATAGCCCCAACACTGACGGAATCCACATTACTCAATCAACTAATGTTATAGTTCAAAACTGCAAGATTTCTGCAGGTTTTCATTCTGAACTTCATCATGATATCTTCAATAACACCACTATGCAACATGTTCTGATTGTGAAGCTTATATGCAGGTGATGACTGCATCTCCATTGTCAATGCTAGTTCTGGCATCAAGATGAAGGGAATATCATGTGGACCAGGACATGGCATCAGGTATCCGCTAATGTTTTCATTTCACTAAACACCGTGTTATGAATAATCAGAACAACAATCAAGAAATTAAAGAAAAACGCGAGACAAAATACAGTGATTTACGTGGTTCAGTAATGTTGCACAGCTATGTTCAAAGGCAGAAGAGGGAAACCATTTTATTAAAAAAATAAGAACACAAATGCTCGGTATTTATATAGTGTACTCTCATCAAACTCTATTACAACACAAATGACCTAAAATGCATAAAAGTCCAATACGAAAATATAAACTCAATTGAAAATTTTGACTAAGTATTGTAGGGCAATATATTTCAATGGATTTCAACTCACCATTTGATTTATTGCAAGTACCAAAACTAGATCAATATCTTACTACTCCTTTGTCCTTTGTTTATCATGAAACTGTGTTCCTTAGCATTGGAAGTTTAGGGAAAGACAACTCAACTGGCATTGTGACAAAGGTGGTGTTAGACACTGCCTTCCTCAGAGAGACAACAAATGGTCTTAGAATAAAGACTTGGCAGGTTAGAATCAAAGCTTTGACCACCATTTCGATGCTACATTTACATGGTCAATTGTAACCAAGCGTAACGGGAAAAATTGCTCGATTCGTGTGGTACAGGGAGGTTCTGGATATGTTCGGTCTGTACGATTTCAAAACGTGAGAATGGAAGATGTTGAGAACCCCATTATCATTGATCAATTTTACTGTGACTCTCCTCATGCTTGTGAAACTCAGGTATTATCCTCAAAGTCCAGAATTCAGCTTCTAATCTAACAGTAACATTAAAAATTGAATCATGTTTAATAAGACAAAGTTTGTCCATATCAATTCATGGAGTTCAATGTCTTTTGTTTTTGTCAGACATCTGCCATTGAAATAAGCCAAATCATGTATCGAAACATAAGCGGAACGACAACGAGCAAGAACGCGATGAAATTTGCCTGTAGCGACAGTGTTCCATGCAGCAACATAATCCTAAGCAATGTCAATTTAGAGAAGACAGATGGAACAGTAGAGACTTACTGCCACGCTGCTCAAGGCTTTGGATACGGCGTCGTGCACCCATCGGCGGACTGCCTAACTTCAAGCGACAAGGACTCTGCAGCTTCAGAACAGAACCAAGTTCCGGACCCGGGGGCAGTGCAGCTCCCTACTGAGGAGCACATTGTTCACACAGAGCTCTGATTGTTGTCTTGTCTACCTATACTAAACTCATATTTTGGTAGAGCTTGGTTTTCAGGTGACCAACTCAGAAAGTATTTTTATCATATATTTACTTAGCATATACACATTTACACCCACTCGTTTGGATTCTTAATAGAAATATAGAATACTAAATGAGTGTACTATATAGCTAGAAGAAAATATACATAGTGAGTTTATAGTAAAGTGTTTTTATTAGTAAAGTTCATATCATATGATTGATGGCCCTCTAACTATATATAATATACACATTACTCCAAAATAAAGAACTATATATAATATACACAATACAAAGGTGTATAGTGTCAAATACAATGAAACGAGAGGATGAGTGTTGATTGAGATTGTATGTTGAAGTCGACGTAGCCTATATATGTCTCTGTATTTTGTCAAGAAACGATTCTGTCGGATATGACTAAAGGAAGAAGAGAAGCCGAAATCAAAGTAAATCGGATGGAGTAAGGACACGACGAAGATAGGTGAGACGGCTATGTTTGTTGGGGGAGATTGAGAAAGAAGAAGCACCGTTAATGTGGAGTACATTGGACGCCCATCAAACAGATCAAATTCGAACATTCCTTTCAACATTCTTAATGTGAATACAAAAAAGAAAAGTAAAAACAGTGCAGTTTTTGGGAGAATTTAAACTTGATGAAAGCGAAAGATGGAGTAATGTAGAAGACAAAGTGGTCCAATGGAGTTAATGGTATTCTATCAAAATGGAACTTCCACTAACTAATGGTCAGTGAACTGAGGAAACTCCCATAAAACTAAATTCACTATTGAGGAATTAGAGAGACAGAGAAAAAAATAAAACTATTGGTATCAATATTGGCTTTATAAACTTTCAATTGTATACCAACGTAGACTAAAAGTTATGATAAATGGTGGATTATAATAACTAAAGTTTGAGGTAGAGGTTATGATAACATGAATTATTATCCATGGATCGATCTCGTACAAGAAGATGAAGATAGATAATAGACAAGAAAACAAAGTGAAAGGATGCAGAATTCTACAAAAAAAATCGACGAACTAGCTTTAAAAAGTTGCTTATATTACCTGTGGCGGCGGCGCCTTGGACTCAACCAGCCAGTTACATAAACGCCATTTGGTTCAAGGTTATTATAACCCAAACCCGTTTATATAATTGGGGTCCAAACACATCCTAAAAAAGAATCAGGATCATTTTGAAAGAGCAACCATTTATTAGTGCGTTCATAGAATCCGCTACTTGTGAGGTGTTATTTTTGAGTCTATCATCTATTTTATTATCACACCTCATTTTTTTGTTAATGCAAAAAGTCAATAATCTAGCGGAAACAAAATCAAAAGTGTAAGATCTAACAAGATTCAAAATTGAAAGTTTAAGAATAATAAAACATTTCTTAAAGTTCAAAGTCATGTAAATTGAAAGATTAAATATATTAAATTTATTTAACTCTTTAAAATTCAAGAACTTGTTAGATACAAACATAAAAATGGGAGAATTAACCTAAATTTCACTCTTCTTTAGCCTATGTATTATTTCTCTAAGATATTGGTACATATGGTAAGAAAATTGTCCACAATAATTAAAATCCATTAACTCATAAACAATATATATCCAATCTTAATTGTTAAAATAATAAGCACATATAGATGTGGAAACATAAAAGAAGTTAGGAGCATTTTGTATTAAAACTCCTTTGGTTATTTTCTTTTTTCGAAATAAACCCTTTTGGTTGTTGGTTTCATATCATTTTCTATTCTCTTCATTCATTTGTTTGTTTTTCATAAAAACCAAAATAACGCCCACCATTTTATTCTCATTAATCATTGCACCCATCAAATTAATAAATAAAGAAACAACACTGGCATTTCCATTCCTTAATTTGCAGGCCTTATCATATCTTTCATCTAAAAGCCTAAAAATATCAATCTTACTTTATGCGTTTATTTTCTTTACGTTAATTATCGAAAGGTTCGGTGGCTTGATAATTTCATTGTTGATTTAGAGGGAGAATCTCCAGTGTTCTAACATAACTCACACTGTGATTAACTTATCGTGTATCTTTTCATTTCTTATTTCTATTTCTTGTTCCATTAAGTGTAATCCATGCTAGATGTTCAACGTATTATGAAACATATTGATATTACATCATTATTTCGATTCTTTTCGTGTTTGGTATATGTTTTGAGATTGTTGTGAAAGATAAGTATCGGTATCCTTACAGTTTCTTTCTCATACATCCAACCGCGAAACTGTCAAGCTACATCAAAGCAGCCTCTTCGAACTAGTTGCAAGACTTATCAAGTCCTTTTCTTAGGTGTTCGATAACCGGTCGATTGGACTCAAACAGGCAAGGTCCTGTGTGTTCTATCAGGAAGTAGGTCCTACAAGTTGGAGAATAAAGTTAGAAATCCAGAAGAAATATAACTTTACAATAGAAATTAACATATGATTGTGGTAATGATCCAAAGACATGAAAATTAGGAAAGTAGGGGGCAGGGAGAGCAAGCATTAGAGGCCAAAGCCTTGTTGGAGAAAGATTTTAACATAAACAAAAAGTAAAAATGAGGAGCTGATTGGCTTCTGCTTTATGATGGCAATTTGGAATCCCCATGCTGTACTTCATAATCTCTTTTTTTTTTTTTTTTTTGGAAATAACAAATCAAATTTGGGACCACATCCATTTGTCTCTTTTGCTCTTATTGTCTAAAAAGTAACCTCTCCTCGCCTCTTCAAGAGGAATATTTAGGTCATGTCCGTGCATGACCTATGAAATAATATCCATCTATGTGGCTCAATATGAGTCACATTCTATTTGATTTTAAATTCAAAAGATAAAAATATAAAATAAAGAAAAATAAAATGTGGCCTATATTGGACCATATACGTGAATATTATTTCATAGGTCATGCCCGGACATGATCTAAATATTTCTCCCCCTTCAATCCCTTTCTCTCATCTCCTTTTCGTTCTTTTCAATATTTTCGAGATGAATAAATGGTTAAGAACAATACTTAGCCTCCTTATGAATAAGGTGATAAGCCTTCTTTAAGGGTGATGTGGCATCATTTGGTGCTACAAAATTTTTGTTTCAACAATATATTTTAAGAAAAGGTAAAAATTTTGTGGTACCAAATGGTATCACTTTACCTTTAAGGAAGATGCGTCTCCTTATTCATAAGAAGGTAAATATTTTTTAATTGTTAAAAGCGGTTGATAATGATAAGATTCAATTTTATTTTTATTTTTATTTTTCTCGAGAATTCCCTCCTTTTTTAAAGTATTTTTAGAATTCAAACTAAAAATTGAAAAACTCTAGTTTCTTAACTTGATTTGATTTTGAAACTTGGATTTAAGTTAAATTGCAAGTTATTTGATTTGTGTTTGAATTTTTAAAAATACCTAATGATCCCTAAATTTTCAGTGTTTAATAGGTCTTCACAAATTCAAAAAATTTAAAAATTAATCCATCTATTAGATATAAATTTATTTTTCTTAAAAAAAAAGACATAAAATTAATTTTTTTTGTTTCATAAAATTTTAAATTTTTTATTTAGTAAATTTAATAGACTAAGTTTGTAATTTTAAAAATTTAAAGATCAAATAAACTTAAACTTCAAAGTTTAAATTGGTCAAAAAAAAAAAAAAAAAAAAAAAAAAAAAAACTTCAAACTTTAAAAACTAAATTTATAATTTAATCTTTGCCTTAATTATAAGTCATATGTTCTTCAAAAATTTATTTATTTATTTTTTATAATTCAACAACAATTAAGATGATAATTTTAATTCACAACTTCATAGTCATGGTAACACATTTATACTATTTAAGCTAGGTTCTGATTGATTCTCTTAAAGAATGTTGAAAAGCTTGCATGAATAAGAGATCAGCATAGAATACAACATGCTACAGACTCACGAGAATTGATGATACATAGAGAATTTTCCTTAGAAAATGCTTAAAATAATTGTGTTCTGAATGTGCAAAACTCTATCTTTATTCCTTAATCTCCCTCAATATAGTCATAAATCAATTACACTCAATTCAAACAATTTTCTTACAATTTGTAAAAAAAAAAAACCCAAGGCAAGGAATATGTTTAGGTGTGTGTCCCTTTAGCAAAAGAAAGCTGATACCTTTTTTACCCCTTTCCTTTCTCTTTCCCAAACCCCATTTGTAATTAGAATCCAAATTCACTATACATAACCCACTTCCTCATGCAACCTTAATTCTTGTTCTTGTTCTTGTTCCCTTCTTGCTTCCAACTCTTCACTAAATTCTTTCCTTTCCCTTCCCTCCCACTCAAAGAACCAATCAAAATCAGCTCTTCAAATACTAAATCCACTCACACCCCCTTCCTTAATTTCTCCTAATCCAATCCAATTCCCAACAACCTCGTCTCGACATGTCGGACTTCCAACAACAACAACAACAGCAGCAGCAGACGCCTCTCGTTTATCCGATCACCGCCAGCCAGCCTACGAATTACCACCATTACTCCAACGGCTCATTCGGGGCTGTTTTTATAGTTCTTGCGGTTATTCTCGTCATATCGGTTCTTGCTTGCTTCCTCGGCCGCCTCTGCAACCGGGGTGTCGAAAAACAGAGGCCGGAGAAGACGACACAAGGCGGCGGTCACCCGAGAGGGAAAGAACCCAAATTGCACCCTGATAAAGAAGGAGACATCGAATTTGGATTTGATTTGAAAACCCCAAATGGGAAAGATCACAAAATCCCACCTCCTGAAAATGGAGGAAGCAAAGGAAATGGACCAAATGGTAATGGCAATGGAAATGGCTTAAAACCCTTTGAAAATGGCGGCGCAATGAGAAGCGAAATCAAGCAATCTGATCATCGTCAGGTTCATTTCAACTTCAAATCTCGCCATGTTTGACACCACTTGTAAGAGTAAAACAAATTCGTGTTAAGGTAAATATATATATATATATAGCTCTGTCTGGATTTTCTTTGTTTCTTTTTTTGTTCTTGATCTTGATGATCTTTGTTGTTATCTAATCACAAGTTCGATTCAATCATTAATCTGTGATTATATTCAATGGCCGTTTTTTAATTCTTGGTAGGAATAGTTGATATGATCTTGATCCAATATCTTTAAGCTCACGGCATCTTCAATTAACAGATGTTTTTTTTTAGAACTTTTAGCTTGTGTTAAGTGATGACAAAGCTAGTTTGATCCACATTGATATGATATTGTCTACTCAAGTCTCTTATTAATGGAGATGTCTGTATCCTCTAATAAACCAATAATCTACTTCTTATTTATTTTGCAACAGCTTGATTGATTGTAATCAAATTCAAATCATAACTCACAAGTTTTATCATAAAAAGTTAGTAGGTTACTCTCATTTTATTTGAGAATTTATACTAAAAAGAAATAAAAATAAAAATTAAACAGAATAAAATTCGAGAATTTGAATTCAAGTAGTGGGTGGGAAAACTCTAAACCACAGATCCGTTCAATTTATTTTAATTTTGGGTTAATTTAAGAGCTAAATTAATCAAATTCCATGCATATCGAAGAATATGATATTAATTGAATACTTCAAAATAAAAGTTTGGAAAAGTTTGTCATTATACTCACTATGGTTTCTAATTTATCTGTGTGCTCTCATGTATCTTTCATTCCCAAGAATTTTATTTAATCACAATGTTACTTATCTAATTACTTTTATATTGAAATTTAAATAAAAATTTTACTATTTCAATAGTATTAATTCAAATTCGAAAAATTAACCCATAAATTAGTTTGTTTTTTCAGATGAGGTTCTCCATATTTGAGTGTTGAGATATCAAATTTTTTAAATAAGTTTTAAGGGCTTTCTGCGGAACTAAACTAAAAAGAAATTTTTTTTTTTTTACAAAAGTAGCTAAAGTAAATTTAATTAACGGAAGTTAAATAGAAATTTTCTTTTTGTGGGTAAAGGACACAAAGGCCCTCTTTTATTAAATCAACATTTAAATATCTAAAATCCCGAGGGCCTCTTTTGGGCTATCAATTTGAATTGGATCTTAATTTCATTTTATTGGACCGAATACCCGTTTGGGCTTTATGAGCTCTTATACCATATTAGAAAGTGTGGACATCCATCTCAAAACCAATTAATAATGAAAGGAGTAGTCCATCATACTTCCTTAAAAATCTCCTAGTGGAGTTGATTTTTTTTTTTTTTGATACATGATTTCTTTTGTAGGTAGTTGTTTTATTTTTTCAAAATACGTAAAATCTTTAATAATATATTAATCAATAAATACGGATTTGAAATAAATAATAATTT
>JBBMKA010006175.1:0-10572 GCA_037833695.1 Sechiopsis laciniata | reverse complement strand
GCTAGATGATGCATTGTTTCGTACTGTACCCCGGTTGGGGGATTCTTACTGAGTGCCTTTGTACTCACCCTTATTTTATGTGGTTTTCCACCAGGTACCTTGGGACAACACCAGGACGACTAGAGGAGGAGCTGCATGATCATGGGAGCCGCCGACACTCTGCCTGTTTTAGGTTTACTTTTGATTCAGCATGTAGTTGGACTAGGAGTCCATAGGAGACTTTATACTTTATGTTTTCGAACTGTTTTAGAATGTTGATTTTAAATTCTGGCCAGTACATTATTTATTTTATGAAATGCTTTGAATTATGCTGTGGCATGTTTTGTATGTTTTTATTTAAACTGATTTTTCATTCCATGCATGCTGAGTAAGGACTAGGTTTAGGACCATTTTTTGGGTCAGGTCCTGACACTGACGTAGCATCGACACGTGAAAAACATTGTGCACTGCTGCCAAAGTCGAGGGCAAGGCCAACCGGTAGGCTATCGAACCGATCCGCTCAAGGAACTCAAAAGGCCCTACAAACCTGGGACTGAACTTCTCCTGCTTACCAAACCTCAAAACTCCACGCATCGGTGCCACCTTCAGAAACACATGCTGGGCAACTTCAAATTCCAAGTCTCAACGCCGAACATTAGCATAACTTTTCTGTCTGTTCTGTGCTGTCCACATGCGAATCCTAATCTTCTGAATTGCGTCGTTGGTTAGCTGTAACAATTCAGGACCCAAAACCTGTCTGTCACCAACCTCTTCCTAGAACACTGGAGACCTGCAACGCTTACCATATAAGGCCTCAAACGGAGCCATTTGAATCGTCGCTTCATAGCTATTATTATAGGCAAACTCCATCAAATACAGGTACTGGTCCCAACTGCCCGAAAAATACAGCACACAGGCTCGCAACATGTCCTCAAGAATCTGATTCACCCTCTTTATCTGTCTATCTGTCTGGGGATGAAACACAGTGCTAAAACTGCACTCACCACCCAAACCTTTCTGGAGTGCCCTCTAGAAATGAGAAGTGAAACAGGAATCTCGATCAGACACAATCTTCGCTGGCACCCCATGGTATTGCACGATCTGCTCCAAGAACAACTATGCCCACTGTTCCATAGTATAAGTGGTTCTACCGGGAATGAAGTGCGCACTCTTGGTCAAACGGTCAACAACAAACCAATCTGAGTAAACCCTCTCGGTGTCGTTGGCAACCAAGAAATGTAATCCATAGAGATCTCCTCCCCTTCCACTGAGGCACGCTCAGTGGCTGCAACAAACCTATAGGTTTCTGTCTAGGAGCCTTCACTTACTGACAAGTGAGACACCGGCTAATGAATTCTGCAATGTCTCTTTTCATGTTGTTCCACCAGAAGGTCTACTTAAGATCCTGATACATCTTGGTACCCCCTGGGTGCCAAGTAAACGGGGAACTCTGAGCCTCTGTGAGCTTCTGCTGGCACACAAAGGCTTCCTCTAAATCTCAAACCACCATCTGGTGCTATCATAAAATCAAAATCATCATCTGCCTGAACCCTGTCAATCAATCTGCTCAACTCGGGATCACTCAGCTGGCCATCAATGATCCTCTGCCTGATCGAAGGTTGGACAATCAACTAGGCTACCATGGCGATAACCTCTCCTAACAATACGACTATACCAGCTCGCTCTAACTCTTTCTGCAATGGAAACTGGGAACTCAACAAGGCTGCGGAATGCGAGGTCTTCCTATTCAAGGCATCAGCCACGACATTGGCCTTACCTGGGTGGTACAAGATCTCACAGTCATAGTCATTTACCAACTCCAGCCATCTTCTCTGTCTCATGTTTAACTCCTTCCGAGTGAAGAAGTATTTGAGGCTTTGGTGGTCTGTAAACATCTGAATTTTCTCACCGTACAAGTAACGCCTCTAGATTTTCAGAGCAAACATAACTACTGCTAACTCCAAGTCGTGCGTCGGATAATTTTTCTCATAAAGCTTCAGCTGACGAGAAGCATAAGTAATTACCTTACCGTGCTGCATCAAAACGCATCCCAACCCAAATTTGGAAGCGTCACTGTACACAACAAAACCACATGTTCCCTCAAGAACTGACAACACTGGTACGGACGTCAAACTGTGCTTTAACAAAGTAAAACTCTCTTCGCAACCGGTAACCCAAACAAACTCAACACCTTTCTTTGTCAACCGAGTAAGGGGTGCTACTTTAGCATAAAAGTCCTTGATGAACCTCCGGTAGTAGCCTGCCAAACCCAAAAAGCTATGAATCTCTGCAACCGTGGTCAGTCTGGCCCACGAACTCACTGCGTCAATCTTAACAGGGTCCACTACAATGCCATCTCTAGAGACCACCTGACCAAGGAAGGCCACTTCCTCTAACCAAAAGTCACACTTGGAGAACTTGGCGTATAACTGATTGTCTCTCAATGCTGTCAACACTTGCCTCAGGTGCGCGACATGATCCTTTTTAGTCTTAGAATATATCAAAATATCATCTATGAACACGATGACGAAGCTGTCCAAGAATGCCTTGAACACCCTATCCATCATGTCCATAAATGCCGCTAGAGCATTGGTCAACCCGAAGGACATAACCAAAAACTCATAATGACCATACCTCGACCTGAATGCCGTCTTGGGAATGTCGGCATCCCTGATCCTCAACTGATGATAACCAGACCTTTAGTCTATCTTGGAGAACATAGAAGCTCCCTGAAGCTAATCAAACAAATCATTAATACGAGGAACGGGTACTTGTTCTTCACTGTAACCTTGTTCAACTCCCGGTAGTCTATGTAAAGGCGCATCGAACCATTCTTTTTCTTGACAAACAAAACAGGTGCTCCCCACGGGGAAATGCTAGGGCAGATGAACCCTCTATCTAGCATTTCCTGCAATTGGACCTTTAACTCCTTCAGTTTTGCTGGAGCCATACGATATGGTGCCTTCGAGATAGGAAGTGTCTCTGGCTCAAGCTCAATAGTGAAGTCAACCTCTCTCTGCAGGGGCAAACCCGGTAACTCCTCAGGAAATACATCTGCAAACTCCTGAACTACTGGCACTCGATCAACAGTCAACGAAAGGCAGCTTTCCCCAGACAACTTTGCCAAATAACCCAAGCTCCTCGAGCTAATAAACGGTGATCTTTCAAAGTAGAAATCAACGGCAAACACACTCTGCCCTGGACACAGCGAAACTTGAAACTCTGCTTCTTGGGCAGCTTGAACACGACTTCTTTCTGGTGGCAGTCAATCATCACGTGGTTCTCCGCAAACCACTCCATACCAAGGATAACATCAAAGCCACTCACAAGTAGAACTATGAGGGTGGCTGCTAACAACTCTCCAGATACCAGGGTCCGGCCATCTCTAACCTTTTCACTAGCAAGCATACTAACTCCCGAAGAAGTTGCCACACACAACTCGAACCCTAAATGTTTAAGTTCCAAACAGGCATGTCTAACAAACAATGCAGAGATAAACGAATGGGTCGAGCCTGAATCAAATAGTACATATGCATAGTGGTCCAAGACAAGTAATTTACCTGTGACAACTGCATCTGTCCTCTTGACCTCCCGTCGAGTCGTGGCAAACATGCGACCCTACTACTGAGCCGGTCTAACATCAGTTCCAACCTGCAGGCACACTCTGGCTATGCGTCCTTCCTTACCACACTTGTAACAAGCTTTATGAGAAGCTCCACACAAGCTGGAATGAGATTTGCCACAGGTCTGGAACTGGGGTGGCTGCCTAACTGCACCCTGCTGACGATTCTGCTGTCACCCCTTATCTCTGCTCTGGAAACGACCCTGACGGCGGTGCTGCTGACTTCCCTGCCTAGAAGTCTTAGAGGGCTCAAACTTCCTTTTCTGCCTGGAACTAGTTGCCACATTCTGAGCTACAGCGGTTGGGGTCTTCACTAAAGGGTACTTTCTATTATAGATCTTGCCCAACGCCACAGTCTTGGTGTAAGTCTTCAGAGTGAGTGCCCTAACATCTTGGGCAACCTCCAACCTAAGTCCCCCAATGAACTTCTTAATTTTCATCTCCTCCGTAGCAATCAGCTCTAGGGCAAAGTAACTGTGCTTAGAGAACCTCTTCTCATCACCGGTAATACTATCATCGCCCTATTTCAGATTCGCGAAGGCCTCTACCATCTCTTGCTGGGCTTCTTCACTAATGTACTGAGTCCTGAACTCAGTTTTAAAGAACTCCCAAGTGGCTGGTAGGGACCCCTCAGGTCTGGCTCCGTCAGTGGACTGACACCACCAAACAGCTGTCTCTGTCAGGACGTGTGCTGCACACCTCGGCCTCTGCACATCTGGACAACCCATCACTCGAAAGATGTACTCTTGGTGTGCCAACCAATTATCTGCTACCAGAGGTTTCAGATGCATCAAACTCCCTAGGTTTCCACTTAACAAAATCTTTCAGCCATTTGCCACCCTCGGTGGCACCCTCGGAAATCTCTGGCTCAACATCAGGGACCTGCTGAGCTGGCTGGGCTAGGGGCACTCTCTGCCTTGCTAGAGGAACTACTGCGCCACCGGGCGGTGCTACATGAACCGCTGGCGGTGCCTGCTGGAAAAACTGGGCAAACTAGACCATCTTTGCCCGAGTCTCTACCTGCTGCCCTGCCAAAAAAGGCCTGAGTCTCAGCCCTCTGCTCGGCAAACATGCCTGTAACCATCTCTCTCATGGCCACAGCAAACTCCGCTTTAGGAGCAGCACTCTGAGGCGAAACAAACTCTGCTCCTTCTTTAGGCAAGACTCCAGTCGGGACCCAAGGTGGCCTAACTGTCGGAACAACTCGAGACGACATCTCCTCAATATCCGGTGCGACACTACCATCTCTGTTGGCGGCAGCTGATGTTCCAGCACCACTACGTGTGATCTGCATCTCTCACGATCTACACCTAAAAAACACTGAGTCAGTCCATACTCGGACCAACACTGCCAATAATAAAATAAGGCAAGTATGCTAAATGCAGGTACTATAAGCAAAACCCTTAAAGAAAATAACTTATGACATACCTGACGGCCGTTGGAGTGCTGATGATCATGGGGACAAACGACCTAACTCAGTAGGTCAGTCTACAGAATCTATGATCTGAGCTTTGATACCAACTGTAAGAACCCGACTCTAAAATAGTCCTAAACTTGATGCTTACTCAACATGCATGGTTCAAAACATTCAACTTAAACTTTAAACCAACCATTAAAACAATTTCCTGTTTATTCATTCAAACGGTTCATAAGATAAAACATAGTTAAGCATCTGGCCAGAGTTATTCAAAACAAGATTAAAACATGAAATCATTTATAACCCAACTATCCTACATGCTGAATTAAGGAAACAAAATAAAAAATCAAAACAGCGGACGCCCATGATCAAGCAGCTCCTCCTTTAGCCGTCTTAGTGCTGTCCCAAGTTACCTAGTGGAAAAACAACAGAAATAAGGGTGAGTACAAAGGCACTTAGTAAGAATCCCCAACCGGGGTACGGTACATAAGTCACATCATCTAGCATCTTAGCATACAAGTAGAACATCATCACAAAGGCAGTCTCAACACAAGTACAATCATAGCATGCTCAAACAAACGAAAGTCTTTAACTCTCGGCTAAGGATCCACTGTGGATCTCAAAATGGGTTATCAAAATAACCACCAGAATCTCAAGAGTCTCTAACTCTTGGCTATGGTGACCAGCTCACTAGGCTGATCCTGGACACTTGGGAGAGTACCCAAGCGTCGGGCTCTAAACTAAATGGAAGGTATACTGATACACTAGCTCGAGGGAGCTCTCCTCCTGGAGCCTAATGCACATATGCGCACACCGCATGCTTCTACAAACTGGATAAATGTAGGCCTACACAAACTATGTCGGTCCAAGTGCGCATGCGTATGACACGAAAAGGTGAGCACTGATCCACAGCAGGCAGGAGGCCCTCGGCACCATATTGTGGCATCCTGAATCATACCCAACGCCTGAAGCTAAAGGTCATCCCAAGGCAGGCTTACACCAAGGAAAGGACCCCGCTCTCAGGCCACAAACTAGGCTTATGGCAGTGTGGTAGCTACTCCACACCCGGTTACTGGGTGTAAGGAATCTATCCTCACAGCCCGACCGGTAGGGATACATACGTTGGTCCACTCTCAGCCTCTAGATGATGAAAACCTAACAAGATCTAGTTATGGAGTACCCTAGGGCTAACAAAGTTCACCATAAAAAACATTGCACAATAACAAACAGCATTTCACAATCGCAGATAAAACAGTCACCGCAACATAGTAGTGGAATCCAAGGTACATAAATCTACATGCCAGATCCTATCAGACCTGCCATACAATCCAATCCACTGACAAGTATATCGACAGGCAATAAACAGGCAAGCCTATAGACTAACAAGTTCAGTAACAGAAATAACATTCAAACACCTATCTACTAGCATGCTTAGAAAAAAGTAATCACACAACCAGGGAACTATCAATGTCAAGTGCAGGGTCCACACAACCCCGGCAAGGAAATCCTTACCTCGAAAGTAGGAAGGACGACAACACAAATAATGCTCCTTGAGCTGCAGAATACCAACACGAGTACAACCTAGGCATAGCAATTGACAAGCACACAATTAATATCTAACAGCTAATAACACTAGGTATCCAAAAGCACAAGGCTCGAGAAACAATACCCCTAAACTGAGAAGACAGGCTCGGCAGCAAGGCTTCGGCGAAGACGAAGGTGAAGCTGTTCGTGAACGTGTGCAGGAACGAGAGCAGGCTGGGTGAAGGCGAAGCTGGGGGGAACGTTTGGCTGGGGCAAAGGGTTCGCTGAAGAGAAGATCGAGGTGACGCTGCACGGTGGATTGGCTCGAACAAGCGAACGGGCGTGGTCTTGACTGTAGACTCGAGCGTGCAACGAAGGGCTGTGCGAAGGCGAATGGTGAAGTGGAATGGCGACTGCGAGACTGTGAATAGCACAAGGTCAACGGATCTTACATCAAGCCACACAAATACCCACGGAGAGTGAGAAAGGTTTTGGGCGAAACGTACCTGTGGCAAACGGGCTGCTCGCGAAGATGTTGCGGCTCAGAACGTCTCGGTGAAGGGTTGAGGAAACTGGGTGATCGTGAGGCTGTGGAAGGGAGATGGAGGCACAGCTTGGCAAATTCTCGGCTGGAATTTGAGCGGCGACGTCCAGCTGCGATCTGGCGAAGGGGAGATAAGCTTTCGGCAAAAGGAGGGAGAAGAGAGAAAATGAAATCCAAATGCGGCTAGGGCTTGAGTTTGGAGGTAAAAAGGGGTTTATATAGGTTCCTCAGAGATCCCAGCTTCGAGTCCTGGCGAGGGAGAAATTAAAACCATTTTACCCTTTTTCCTCTTTTAACCAAAAAGGACAACCAAACTTCCCAAAAGCAACTCTGACCTTGGAAACCTGAAATCGAGAAATAACCAAACTCGGCAATTAACAGATCAGCCTTGAAACTCTAGTTAATTACGAAACTAGCACTGAAGGAAAAATTACCAAAATGCCCCTTAAGGCTCAAACTGCCCTAACGGCCCAACCGAATAACTGAAAAAATGACTGAACATACCTGGAGAACCAGAATGGAAATCTGGGCCGTTACACATGACCATCTTCAATTTTCTGCATCTCTTTGAACAGATGCTAGTGTCCGCACATATGGTTGCTCGCCCCTAAGTCAAGATACCACACAGTATCATTATTGTCGCTTCTTTCTTTATGCGCCATCAAAAGAACACCATCATTCGCATTTCATTCTACTGTTAAGTTGCTTGCTTCTTCAACCTTTTTATCTGCACAACAATCTCTCGTAAAATGTCCTTCTTCACCGTAATTGTAGCATTTGTCAAAATAACAATCACTCGCATAGTGACCATACTTGTGACATTTGTAGTATTCGATATTTGACTGATTCGATCTACTGCCTCTTCCTGGGTCGTGTCCTCTTTTGCGCCAATTTGCTTGACTAGTATGTCCTTTCTCAGTATCATAATCGTCACTTCGACTACTACGACTATATCCACGACCTCCATGGCCATGACCTCTACTCTGAAACTATTTAGAACAGAGTACCTCTTCATCTTCAATTAACTCCTTAGTTTGAAGCGCTCGCTCTAGTGTTTCTTCTTTCTTATTGTTCTTGCATTGCTCGTGTGCCTCAAGAGATCCAGCAAGCTCGTCAACCTTAAGCGTCGCAAGGTCTTTTGACTCCTCTATTGCACATACCACATTCTCGAAATTATCTGTCAATGATCTCAAAATCTTTTCCACTACTCGCGCATCCGTTAGCTTTTCGCCATTGCGATTGAGTTAATTTACCACCGCCTGCACGTGCGTGATATAGTCAGATACACTTTCTGACTTCTTCATCTTTATGCTCTCCAACTCGCCGCGAAGTGTCTAGAGACGCACTTGCTTCACTTGTTCAGCTCCTTTGAAAACTTTCCCTAAAGTATCCCATGCTTCTTTTGAAGTAGTTGCACTCGCAATCTTCTCAAAGCCCGATTCATCAACTGCACGGAACAACATGTACAATACTATTTTATCCTTCTATCACGTCTCTTCCAACTCTTTAGTTTGAATCGCCGTATAATTCGCAGTATCCGTTGGTTCTACAAAACCGTCTTCGACAACTTCCTATGCTTCATGAGATCCAAGAAGCGCTTTCATCTGAATGCTCCAATTCTCGTAATTTGCCTTCGTCAATCGTGGTAGCGATAATTGACCCGTTACGTTCGCCATCGACTCTGATACCAATTTGTAGAAATTAAAATCATAAATAAAACAATAAAACACAGATTCTTAAAATATTTTACGTTATTTCTCTCTAAAACTCCCTACTTTTGCTCTCACATTTTCTCTCTATAATTCACAATGAAGGAACACTCTATTTATAGCCTATTACAAATTTGGTCTCCAAGTTCTTTCCATAAGTATTTCTCACTTATTGCTAAATCAATAAAATCTACTAATTCCTTAATTAGTCTCCTAAATTGACAATGCATTAAATCTTAAATTGTCTACCCACTAATTCCTAAATTAACTATTCCAAAAATACATTAAAATTTATTTTAAGTTTATTCCAACAGTTTCAGAGGCTCAGAATCATTCTTGTTCGGGAGGTTGCAAGAAGAAGAGAAGCTTTAAAGGGTGACCAGGTTTGGAGGGGAAGAGGTGAGCTACTTTGCTACTGATTTTGAGGTCTTTGGGGCTTGAATTTGGGCTGTTGGATTGGTTTAATTGGGACCAGTCCACCCTAATGATTTCTGATAACCTGAACTCCTTGTGGGTGAAACTGGTATTGAGTGTTTATTACATTTTTAGTGTGAAACCTAACTCATAGTGTGTATTTATTGTGTAGGGGGCTCGGGACTGTCTAGGTTCTCGTCACATCGTTGGGAGTCATCTCAACAACATGGTGAGGAGATTTTAGAAGCTGTATCTTGTATGTTTTCTGAGCAATTATTGTTAAGGTAGTGGGATAATAGCGTGTATTGAAAGTATTAAGAATATGCTAGAGAATAGAATGCTTTATGATAGAGGTGGTAACTTGATTAGATAATTATTTTGGCTATTATGTTGGTGTTTTTTCTATTTTTTTGAGTTGTGAAGTAATTTCTTAGTAAACTCTAAATTAAGTGGTGGATAGAGAGAAATCCAGATATATGCAATTCTAATCCAAGATCTAAATCAAAATCAATTCAAATACCAAATAGAGATGAAATTGAAACAAATAAAGAAAGATGGAGAAGAGAGACAAAGCACACCAAATTTAAGTGGTTCGAGAACCTCCCTACTCCACTATTGTGAATCGATTGAGCTTGATCGATTCACCCACAAATGCCATTGTCAAGATTTGTACAAGGGCTCTCAAAGGTGGCTAGGGTTTCTAACTCTCACTCTCAAATTGCAAGAAACCCCCAAATGAAGCTTATATACTAGCTTCTACACATCTCTCATGATTAGTTAAAACTAACTCTTAATTAACTCAAGTTAAATATTAACTCATCTTATGGGCTAATACATGATGTGTAATTCACCGGGTGAAAGTAGGAACATGTTTTCTTGTGTGAGGAACCCTTGAGCAATAACCTCATTGCGTGTTTCTGATTTGTTTACTACAGTTGGATAAATATATATATTGCTTAGAAGTCTCAATGTTAGGTTAGATTGCAAATGGGAATCCATCAAGCAGGTTGAATTGTGAATGCAAACTTGGTAAAAGATCTCAGTAGTGAATGTGAGGTGTTTTGTGTGGGTTTTGGGTTACTGTACGTTAAAGCTAAGGATATGAAATGGGTGTGGGGTGATTCTTTTGATTAGTTTGCTTCTGTGTGTTTTATTTTGGAAGGAAGTTTAATTATTAGTTGGGTGTGATAGCTATGCTTTATTGTGTAGAGCATTGGAATTGGAAGCTCAAAAGTGTTACCATTATCAATAAATGGGAGGTGTAGCTGATAAGGATCATGGAGTTTCACAAGTTTCACTTGGACCTATTACACGATCCAAAGCAAAGAAGATTCAGAAAGCATTCATTCTTCACCTTCAACAG
>JBBMKA010006174.1:0-10572 GCA_037833695.1 Sechiopsis laciniata | reverse complement strand
ACAACTAAAATTTAGTATTTGTTATTAATTTATTACTATATTTCATTTGCAAATTTGTTCTTATTAATTTTTCATAAAATTCGAAGAGTGATTGAAGAGGAGTTAAGAGTAGTTGTTTACTACAAAAAAAAAACGAGGGGTTGTTGAGAAGTGGTTAACCACTCCTCATGTCCAAAAAACAAACATACCTTTAGGGTGTTTGTTTGTTGAATTTATGAAGGATTTAAAATGAGTATTTACTATCTATTTCTAAAAAATTTATATCTAAACAAGTTTTTATAACTACTCAAAATAACTCATAATTTTTACTGCTAAAAATAAGTCTCAATTACTAACTGCTTATTTTTAATCATTCATTTATAACTACTCAAAATAACTCTTTATTTCTAACCACTCCTTTTTAAATTCTCAAATAACTCATTTTTAACCACTTATTTCTAATCATTCTTTTCAACTATTCAAAATAACTACTCATTTTAAATCTACATTCAAATCAATTATTGTCTCTAATTTCTCTCTTAAAAAAATTACAATCATACGAGTTTTTAATTCTTAATTTTTAACTAATTAAAATAACTTCTTATCTACACGTCCTGCTGACCTAATATATTTCTCCTCAAGGAGGTAGGCTAATAACTTTTATTCTATTTTATATTTATTTTTATTAAAATGTTGAAAGTATTAACTTATAAAGTTAAATAAATTGGATTTAAAGTCTAAGTCGAGGCCTATTTGACCCAACAATATGAAAACTACACTTGTCTTGTTTGTTTACTCTTTCCAACCATTTGACCCAATATCCCCTGCTTTCAAACTCTACCCACCGGTCACAAATTATATAACCCTTTGGCATATTATTTTTTAAGTGCTTGTTTGTTGACTTTTGTAATTTTGTCTTACAATGACTTAATATTTGTATTTGAAAATGTAGCGGTTGAGTCGTATAGGCATTCAAAATATTTTTAGTATAACGGTAAAGGCTCTATTTGTTGGTGATTTATTTATTTCTTATAGGCTAAAAAATATGATGAAAATATATTGGTACACAAATTTTCAGAAATAAACTTTAAATATTACAATTCCGAAAATAATTAGTATTTCATGAATGTCAGATTCTGTTTTTTGATTTTAAAAAATCAGAAGTTTTTTTTCTATAACAATTGGAGTGATTAAAACTTTTTTCTTTTTGAGTTACAAATAATGGGAGGTGGGTCTCCACTGATGTAATTGAGTTATTGAGATTTATGATCTATTAATAGTTGGATAAACACTATCCCACAAAGCTATTTCTCTTTGTTTGACAAAAATGATAAAAATTAAAAAATACACTCTTTGAAACTAGAGATGTCCACGGAGTCGGGCATAACTGGGAGATGGCCTCCCCATCCCCGTCCCTGCCACTTAACTTAATTTCCGTAATCATAAAAATTCCCATTTTTTTTCTCGGGGATTGCAGCGGGGATTCCCCACGGAGCACAGGCGGGGATCGGGTTTCCTACGGGATTTTTTTCAAAAAAAATCCATTTTTTATATTTTTTTTACAATAATTTTAAATAATTAGATTTTTCTTAGAAAATATTATAAGTTTCAACTATAATGTTAATTATTAAAGAAAAATATTTATATGTATAGATAATTTTATCAACAAATATATTTTTATTTGAAAATTAAGAGATTAAATAAAGAAAAAAACTATTAAAAAAAAGGTAAACAAGACGAGGATCAGAAAATGGAGACAGAAAATACATTTCTCGTACTATTAGGGCACACGAAATTTTTCTCCCAATTCCCTGCCTAATTAAAGATGAGACTGCAGACAAAATGGACAAAACAAATTTTCTTAAAATAACACGATTGGACTTCGCAAATTTTCCTTGTTCATCAAAACCCATAAACCTACTTCTACATTGATGATTGCATTGTTTTAACTAGCACAATTTTATAGGGTCTATAATTTAGGGCAAGCATAACTCTTAGAAATATTAATTAATTTTGTTTTTGTCATATCTCCTTTTCGATAGAACATTTAGAAAGAATTTTCATTCTTAACAAAAAAACATTCATTTTCTCTCTTGTCCTTTTGTATCTTCCTTTTTCTTTCTTCCAATAATATGTTCAAATTCACTGTAATAAAAAATAATGATATTTGATTAGTGTTTTTTTCCTTAATTGATTCTATGAAATACATATTAATTTTGTTTTTTTTTTTTATACTTTAAACCAAACACAACTTTTAGATTTTGAATTCAAATTTAAAACTTTAAATTGGAACAAAATATAGTGAAATAAAGATTTTATTACCCTACTATGCTCGAAATATTATTGTTAAAAATCGCATGTTAATTTTTTTTTTTTTTTGGGAGCTAGAAAATTAAAGTTTTACTCTACTATAATGGAATAACCATGCTCATCCCTAAGTTAGGTACACAGAGATACTGAAAAAAAGAAGACATGAAAAGTGTCTATAAATTATTGCCACAAGTGAATCTCATTTCATTATCAATATCTCATATATATATATATATCATTTCAATATGTATTAGTTAACGATGCTAATAAATTAAAAAGATGGATCCCATTTGAAAGGATTGATGGCGAGTTGGTTTGATTGATTAGTTGAAATTCAATTCTCTTTTATAATCATCGATTCAATCATAAAAATCACTATTCGACTCTTATCTTATTTGGAAGCTAAGTTCCCCTCTATGTAGGAAACAACTAAACTATTTTTCTCCACCATATCTATTAAGTTTGTTCATTACAACTAAAAAAGTTATAACTCTAATGATATCAGTTACGATATAATAATGAATAGATTACAAGTTTGAGATCCCTCACCCCAAATAATACTATTAAACTAAAAAGAATATCTACAATGAACAAATTATGGGACCTTACGATCGAAAGTTTTGTCAATCGATTTGCATATACTTTAATCATAAATGACGAACTTAGAGTTTGTATTCTACTTTTATTTAAAAAAACAATTGCGATTTGCAAGTAAACAATTGCGAATGGGTCGATAGCACTATCGGTTATCTGGTTGGTGTTAATCTATTTCCAGTCCACGGTCACATGTTCGATTTCGGGAATCATTTATTAACGTGTTCAACCTACTCAAAGTAACGCTTTAAATTAACCATGTAATCATTTTTTTTTTGTTAATGATGAATAAAAAGTAACGTTAAGTTGTTTATAAAATAAAAGTAACGTTAAAAGTTTATTAATGAAAACAAAGCATGATTTGCAATTTATTAGAATAATGATCATCTTCATCTATACGTTGGTTTTACGTCCAAAAAAAGAAAAAGAAAAAACTGTACTTGGTTTTGATACTATCAACCTTCAAGTATAGTCACCGATAAAGACATTATACCGTGTTTTGATTCAATAATATTTGGAAGAATAGTGATTCAAAGGTGAATCTCTTATATATTGTTGGTCGGGAACAATATATAAGAGATATTTTTTTCGATTCTATGGGCGATAAGATATTGGATAATATAATGTTTCACCTCAAAATTAAATAATATGATGTTTCATATCAAAATTAATTGGTAATGAAGGAAATAATGCATATCTTGTATATATATAATTATGAGTTCTCTATTCTTTTCAATGTGATATCCTTAACATGAAAAAATATTGCAATCTAATTGAGGTTGGAGATAGAGAATAGTTCATCGTCCGGCTCCTGATTGCAAATTTGTTAATTTAATTTGATTACTATTATTATTTTAGTTTAAAATTTTATTGCTTTTATGAGTTAAATAATTTAATGTGTTCGAACTATTTCAATATATATTTGTAGTACAAGTGGATAATCAAATTCGAAATATGAGTTAGTTACGCACTATTTGGACATAATTTAGTATTTATGAGTGTATTTAATATAAATATTAGAAATTGAGTGAACCCATCCTAATATTGGAATAGTAAATTCAAACTAAGCTTTAAAAATCTCAAAAAAAAAAAAAAAGAACTTAAACTTTAATTATTGTATCAATTTACCTAATCCAAAAGTTTAGTGCTCGTTTGTCCTTGTCTTTACACTGCTTAATATTAATCTATTATCCACTTTTACCCTTAGACTTCTCCCATCATATTTTATAATGCATGCATATTTGTAGCATATAAAATTTTAATTAATTTTTTGTGAAATTTTCGGAGGGTTTCCTGGATGTTTACCAAGTAAAAGTAAAGCATACTTGTCAACAATTCATACATTCTTATAATACCATATAATATATTTGGAAACCAAGTTGGAATTTCAGTAATATGGAAGAATATTAATCCACAGTCTAAGTCCAATTAATATTATACAACAACCTCTTATCTTGTAAAACCTTACAATTTCCTATTTTAAGTATTGACATATAAAATTATAATTAAAGTTAAAATATTATTTTGGTACATTTTAATATTTGAATTTTCAAACGTTAAATTTTAGTTAGGTTTTATATTTTATTTAATAAAAATTTCTTATAAAATATTTTAATTTAGTATTAACCGGAATTGGGTTCAATAATATTAAAAAGATAAAATATAAATATGTTTTTAAAATTTATGACAAAAAAAGAGTTTTTTTTTTTTTTTTTTGAAATTTCAAATAGTAATTGTTACCAGAAATATTAATTTGAAATTTACGAGAAAGATCCATTTTAGTTTTTTTTAGAAAGTACAAATCTTAAAATTGAATATTAAAAAAACTAGAGATTAAAATAAGTTAAAATGTTAAGTAAATGGACGAAAATGATTTTAGTCTTAAAATTTTTAGATACTCATGTTATTAGGTGAATTGAGATATTTGTTTTATCATCCAAAGAAGTAGAGTTTCAATGTTTAAATATGACCTAATAGCAATGAAGTAACAAATTCAAATTTCTCTACTCCAAATTTAAAAAGAAAAATATAAAAATGAACATCATCATTCTGTTGATGATGTCCTGAGGGGAAGTGCGAGTAAATTAAAAACACAAACGAGTTGGATATAGTTAATTTAAGTTAGATAATTATTGGATGAGGCATTAGGAAGATTCATTTTCAGATTCATCAAATAATGAGATTAAGCTCTGATATTTCAATTCATAAAAAATTAATTTTAAATTTTCTCCAATCATAAAACTAAATTTATAATTTACCTTATTTAATTTATTAGTTATATTGATTGAAGTAACTAGAATCGATTTTATCACGGAATAAAATAAAATTGAACCTTTTCTTTACAAAAAATGCAACTTAGTTTCAACTTTATTTTACCCAATAACAGTCATGCATGGATAAGAGAGAAGACGGTGAAAATGAATATGTATTAAAATTCACTCATTTACTATAGAAAGAACGTTCTCCAAGTCACATTTCAACGTTTATTTAATATACGCTTATTGAAACAAAATTTTACTCTTATTCTTAAAACAACTTTTTCTTTCGTAACCCTTTTAATTTTTTTGTGTAAACACTCATTCTAACGCCTTTATTCAAAAAATAAATAAATAAATTCCAACACCCTCTTTATTCAAACAAAATTATCGTACAACAAGTCAATCAAATTATTGAAATCACTCCCATCTTTCTCTCATCCAAATATACCCTCACACACCAATTTCATAGAAATGTAAGATTAATTGCAAGTAAAGAAATTTCCTCACGCAGCCACAATCTTCCAAACTTTCACCACCACATTTTCCAAATCCTTAACAACAATAACAAGAATCTCGCCCCAATTTTTCGTTTCTTGGCATATTTCTTTATATGCTTTTTAAAAGTATTGATTTGGCCGCACAAACCGATCATTTTTAGTTTATATCATATGCTTTATATTACATATAGAATATTCGATTAGTGGTGTATGCGTTACGTTATATTTATATTTGTGGTGGATGTGTATATTCGTTCTAGTAAAGTTTTGAATGGAACAGCAAAAGCCAACAAAATAGGTCAATAAACATAAAGGCTTCGTTCTCTCTAATATTGCTCGCTTATTTTATTTGCTATCAACTGAAAATGAAGAGGACAAAAAAGAACTTATTACAAAATCATTTATCCTAAATATTTCAATAAAGCTCAATTATGATCCTAATATATTTTTAATTTACTTTTACACTTACTTTTTTAAAAATTTTAATTTACACCAATTCTAAAATAATGACTTGATTAATATATATTACAAGTTATATTAATCTAGTCAATCGTGCAATTAACGATTTTTTTTTTTTTTTTTTAACTAAAATGTTTATTATTGAAATGTTGAAGGTAATAAAAATATTCAATTATGAAATATAGTGACGATATATATACTCAAATCTAAGATAATTTTATTCAAAATTCAGTTTTATTGGACAAATTATTCATTTGATTTTGATTATAATAAAAAAAAAAAAACACAATCCTCACCTCAAAACCATGTTTATTGAAATTCATCTAAACAATCAAATATAAAAGGAGTAATCTTTCTTTTCTTCCCCAACAACATTTAGATTCGAAGTATTCATAATGACACTAGTGCTCATTAGAAAGATTGTGAGACATCAAATTCCAAGGAAAGAGATAACAAGATATAGTCAAACAAAAAAAAATTAAAAAGGTTAGGGATATTCTCTTTCACAATAAAAAAAAAAAAAGAAAAAAAAGAGCCATATCTAAGATCTTTTTCCTTTCCTTTCTCCATTTTTCTTTTTCACACAAAATCTCCTCCTTCAAATCCTAACTAAAAAAAAAAGGCAACACTTTCTTTTTTTGTAGGAAAAAAAAAACTGATATTCTGTAGCGGAGGTGTAAATGGAAATGGAAAGAAAAAAAGACATTAAAAAAAACATTAGGATTTAAAATTCTCTAGGGTCGACGAAAATAGACAAACCAGGCGGGGATTTGGTCCAATCATCAACAGAACCATCGCTAAAATCCTCAGCCAAACGCCGAATACACCAAAGATCCTCTTCACAAGACAACATTTTCCAGTGCGGGATCGCGGCTCGTAGGCGCTCGTTAGCCGAGACCTCGGTCGCGACCACGCCGCACCCACGGTCCTTAGCCAGGTTGTGAGCGTAGCCGCACAAGGCCTTAACCATCCGACCCGCCTCGGGCCCATCTCCGCCGAGCCCATACATAAAATGCAGCCCAAACGGCCGGAACAGCTCCGGCACCGACGGCAGCCTCAAAAACGGCAACGCCCTGTCCAAAACACGTGTCGTCCTAACAAGAATCCGCTTCACACGTGACACTCCACGCACTTGAAGCCTGAACACGTCGTTGCAGTTCCATACACTCATAACCGCCCACGACTCGGGCGGGTCGAGGAGAAACCAATCCGACCCGGGCCACGTGGCGGATGTATATCCGCCACGTGGAACGGCGAGGAATGTGCCGAGAGTGAGTGAGTTGTTGAGAATGGCGTCGATGTCGCGAGGGAAAAACTCGACGGTGGAGAAACGCCGGCGGTAGAGAATCTCGGCGTCGGACCGGGAGAGTTGAATGATATTGACCTGATCGGATAAATTAACCCGGTGGGCGAAAACCGGGTTTACGAGAATCGCCGGCGTACGGAATTTGGAGTAACCGCATTTCTCGGTGAAGAGATTCACCGACGCCACGTTGTCATTTTCCGTTGCGATGTATGAATACTCTGCTCCGTTTTCTCTGAACCATTCCTCCATTTTCTTAACTAATTTCAACCCAATTCCCATCCTCCTGAAAAATCGCCGTTAATTTAAATCACGCAACCAAAAAATAAAATGCACAAATTAACAGAGGAATTACTAAAAACACCCACCGGTGAGCCGGCGAAACCCGAAGTCCTAAAATATAAGCGAGTTTAGTATAAACAGGGAGGTGTTTCGGAGTTTGATCGGAATGTTTAGGATTCCGGGAGAGTTTCTTGCCGCATGTAACCGTTTTGATACAGCCTCTAATCATTCCAAGTATCTCGTTCTCGTCGCCGGTGACCGCCACCTGTTCCAATTCCAGAAAAAGACAGAGTTAAACACAAAACCCAGAACCAAAATAATGCGAAAACAACATTTAAATAGATTTTGGATTCTGGGTTTTAGAGAAAAAGGTGGAAAATTAAAATTGTACCAGCATTAGAAAAACAGGGGAGTTTCGGACTCTGCAAATTGGATCACCCATTAAGTCGGTGAACAAACAGAGTTTACCGCTAGGTCCAACCTCACACTTTCTCTCAACATTCTCAACCCCAATACAATCAATATTCGCATCGAATTCTCTAATCACAATCTCTCTGTTTCTTATCATTTTAATTCAAATTCAAAATTTCTTGATGAAACAGAGCTCGGAAGAAATGGGTATTTATAGGCGGTGGCCGGGGAGAAATGGGGTCAGATTTATTTGAACTGCCAATACTGGCAGCCTTTTCAATGCCCCAAAAGGATACACCAAATAACGTGGGTTCAAGAAATAATAGGAAATTTTTTTTTGTAAACAAAGAAGAAAAATGTTTATAATTTGCTCTAGACGACCCTTTAAATACCTGAAATTGTAATTATTAATTTGTCTGTTTTCGTGTCTGTCTTGTTTCTTATTTCCTATTTCGGATTTACTATTTATACAATGAAAAACAATAATTCCTCACATAAAATATTACTAGTAAAAAGAAATTTGTATTTTGTAGTACTACTACACTACCCACTCATAAATGTTATTTACAAGAAAACCAAAAAGAGAGGAATAAATAATAAATAAAAAGAAAAGAAGAGCAAAAGGTTTTAAGAGGAAGAAAAAATGGCGGCTATGGCTGCGCAGGCAGGGCCTTTCTGTAATCATTGCCCCTTTTTCTCTTCCCTTCCACTATCTCTTTTCGGTTTTTTTTTTTTTTTTTTTTAATATCTCCAATTATTATTAATTTTTGTATTAACCATTCGAAATTATAATTTGGAGGTTGGATTCAATGCTTATTTATTGCATTACCTAATCAGTTAAAGAATTAGGTAGTTTTACTGTGCGCGGTGAAAAAATTGCTGTTTTTACCGAGTAAATTTTGAAGGCGATGGATGGGGGCGTAAAAGTTGGATCATGTCATGAGCGTGTTGAGGGTGTTAAAATGGGAATTTCAATTGTAAAAATTTGAAACTTAAAAAATATATATATATATTTCTACCATTTATTTTAGTAGGATCGGTGAAATTTTTCGCGACATATATATTTATAGATATAACAAAAGTTATGACCGTTTCTTTCTAATCTATGGTAGTTAGATTGGATAAAATGGTTGAAATAAAGCATTTCTTAAACTACATTGTACGGTTTATTAAATACTAATCTATTCATAATAATAACATTGTATATATCGTTTAACTATTATTTAAAAAGAAAAGATTGACTTACTGCTCATATGGACTGTAATATAATAGAAGAAAGAGTCTCAACAATTCCCTTTTCTATCATTTAGAATTGTTATTATTTCTTTTTTTATTATTATAAAACTCTTATATGTGTTCTTTTTTTTAGATTCTCTTATATGTGTTTTTTTAATTATACATGGGATGAAAAAAAATTAAACCTCTAATCTTAGCCATGTTTAATTTAGCACTATTACTTGTGTTTTTAAATTTTTAAATTTATTTTATTTTGATTAATCATCTGATATAGACTTTATATATTGTATATACATAAATTAGTTTAAATAAGAAATTAAATTATTTAAAAAATAAAATAATAAAAAATAAAAAGAGTAAAATTTGAACCGTTTTACAAAAAAAATTGATCACTGCCATCGTGTTTATGATGAACATCTAGGGTCGCAATCATCGTGACCCTTGTGATAGTTTTTGACGGCTAGGATCTTTCCACTAAAAGGATGGCTAGAATCCTCATTTAAGGACACCTATCCCTATACTTTCCTATCATAAACTGCCACCGCAGTCCTACAGATTATCTGAGCTACCCTCTTAGCCTGCGCCTGTAGATATTATCTCCTTCTCAACTATATTTATTTTTTTATTTATCACTTTCTTTCATTTTTTTTTTTAAAGGGTATGTTTATTTTTTGAACACAGTTAATAACCACTACTTAACAATCATTTGTTTGTTTTTTTTTTTGTAGTAAATAATCACATTTAATTTTTCTTCAATCACTTTTTAATCACTCTTTGAATTTTTATATATATATATTTTTTAAAAACTATTTTATCAAATTCCACATTAAATCTCATCAAACTTATCTTTTAATGTCGACTAACATTAATATTAAAATATTTATTTTCAAAAATAATTTTAACTCTATTGAAAATGTCAATAGCGTATTAGTTTGGTTGTAATCTAATTTAACATAGAATTCTATTTTGAAATGAATTATTTCATAAAAAATTATCAATTAATAATAATTTTAATTCATAAAAAAACCCTCATTTTTTTTTAATAAAAAATTTCATGTAAACATATTTCTAAAATTAAGAAAAATTAATAAAAACAAATTTGCAAATGAAATATAGCAATAAATTAATAACAAATACTAAATTTTAGTTGTATTATCTTTATAAATATTAAAATTTGATATTTAAAATTAAAAGAATCAAAATAAAACAAAATTAAAAGTAAATTAAATTGACATTTTAGTTA
>JBBMKA010006173.1:0-10574 GCA_037833695.1 Sechiopsis laciniata | reverse complement strand
ACAGTTGGTATCAAAGCTCAGAGTCATAGATTCTGTAGACTGACCTACTGAGTTAGGTCGTTTGTCCCCATGATCATTAGCACTCCAACGGATTTTAGGTATGTCAAAAGTTAATTGTTTAAAGGTTTTGTTTACAGTACTTGCATCTAACATACATGTTTTAACTTGTTGTTGGTAGTGTTGGTCCGAGCATGGACTAACTCAGTGTGGTTTGAGTGTAGATTGTGAGAGATGCCGATCACACGCAGTGGAGCTGGAATGTCAGCTGCCACCAATAGAGGTGGTGGCACCGAGCCAGATGTAGGGGAGACCACGTTCAGAGTTGTTCCGACTGTTAGGCCACCTTTGGCCCCGATTGTTGTCTTACCAAGAAGAGGAGTAGAGACTGTTCCGCCTCAGAGTGCCGTTCTCGGAGTGGAGTTTGCTATAGCCATGAGAGACATGGTTAGGGATATGTTAACTGAACAAAGAGTAGAGACTCAGGCCTTTTTGGTAGCACAGCAGGCAAAGACCCGAACCCAGATGGCCCAGTTCGCACAGATATTCCAGCAGGCACCACTAGCAGTTTATGTAGCCCCGCCTGGTGGCGCAGTAGTTCTTCCAGTAGGGCAAAGAGTGCCTCCAGCCCAGCCAGCTCAGCAGGAGCCTGTTGTTGAACCAGAGATTCCCGAGGGTGACAAGTGGCTCAAGGACTTCGTTAAGTGGAAGCCTAGGGAGTTTGCTACATCTGAGAACCCACTAGAACCAGTAAAATGGTTAGAGTACATTTTTTGAGTTATGGGTTATCTAGATATGTAGAGGTCGAGGTGTGCAGCACACTTGTTGACAGAAATAGCCATTTGGTGGTGGCAGTCCACTGATGGGGCCAAACCTGTAGGGTCCCCACCAGCCACTTGGAAGTTCTTCAAAACCAATTTTAAGACTCAGTACATTAGTGAAGAAGCCCAGCAAGAGATGGTAGAGGCTTTTGTAAATCTGAAACAGGTTGATGACAGTATTGTCGGTTATGAGAAGGGGTTCTCAGAGCACAGTTATTTTGCTCCAGAGCTAATTGCTATAGAGGAACTAAAAATTAAGAAGTTCATTGGGGGACTCAGACTGGAGGTTGCTCAGAATGTTTGAGCACTCTCTCCAGAGACTTATGCCAAGACCGTGGCTTTGGCCAAGACTTATAACAGAAAGTATTCGATTGTGAAAGCCCCTATTGTAGCCGTTCAGAGTGTGGCAACTAGTTCGAGGTAGAAAAGGAAGTTTGAGTCTTCTAAGACTTCCTGGCAGGAAGGCCAGCAGTAGCGTCGTCAGGGCCAGCACTAGGGCAGAGATCAGAGCCGACAGTAGAGTCGTTAGCAGGGCGTAGTTAGACAGCCGCCTTATTGCCGAACTTGTGGCAGAGTTCACTATGGTCAGTGTAGAGCATCTCTCAGGGCATGTTACAAGTGTGGAAATAAGGGCCATATTGCCAGAGTGTGCCCACGGGTTGGAATAGATGCTAGACCGACTCAGCAGTAGGGCCGTGTGTTTGCTACCACTCGATAGGAAGCCGAGAAGGTCGATACAGTTGTCACTGGTACATTACTTGTCTTTGACCATTATGCATATGTACTATTTGATTCGGGCTCGACCCATTCATTTATCTCTGCACTGTTTGTTAGTCAAGCTTGTTTGGAACTTGAACCTTTAGGGTTCGAGTTGTGTGTTGCAACTCCTTCAAGAGTTAGTATGCTTGCTAGTGAGAAAGTTAAAGATGGCCAGATTTTGGTATTCGGAGAGCTGTTAACAGCCACCCTGAGTGGTTTTGATGTTATTTTTAGTATGGAGTGGTTAGCAGAGAACCACGCGTTAATTGATTGCCGCTAGAAAGAAGTTGTGTTGAGGTCGCCCAAGAAGCAAAGTTTCAAGTTTCATAGTGTCCAAAGTGGAGTATGTTCGTCGTTTATTTCTACGTTGAGGAGCTTGGGGTTATTTGGCAAAGTTGTCTGGGGAAGTCGCCCTTCGTTTACTGTCGATCGAGTACCAGTGGTTTAGGAGTTTGTAGATGTGTTTCTTGAGGAGTTACCGGGTTTTCCCTCACAGAGATACATTGACTTCACTATTTATCTCGAGTCAGGGACTCTCTCTATCTCGAAGGCGCCGTATCATATGGCACCAGCAGAGCTGAAAAAGCTGAAGGTGCAGTAACAGGAGATGTTGGACAGAGGTTTCATCCGCCCTAGTGTGTCCCCATGGGGAGCACCTATTTTGTTTGTAAAGAAGAATGATGGTTCGTTATGCCTTTGCATAGATTACCGAGAGTTGAATAAGGTTACAGTGAAGAACAAGTACTCATTGCTTCATATCGACGATTTGTTTGATCAGCTTTAGGGAGCTTCTGTGTTCTCCAATATAGATTTGAGGTCTGGTTATCATCAGTTGAGGATCAGGGATGGATATTCCCAAGACGGCGTTCAGGTCGAGGTATGGTCATTACGAGTTTGTGGTTATGTCCTTTGGGCTGACCAATGCTCTAGCAGCATATATGGACATGATGGACAGGGTGTTCAAGGCATTCTTAGACAGCTTCGTCATCGTGTTCATAGATGACATTTTGATTTACTCTAAGACTAAGGAGGACCATGCTTCGCATCTGAGATAAGTGTTGACAGCGTTGAGAGAGAATCAGTTGTATGCCAAATTCTCCAAGTGTGACTTCTGGTTAGAGAAAGTGGCCTTCTTTGGTCACGTGGTTTCAGAGATGGCATAGCAGTAGACCCCGCTAAGATTGATACTGTGAGTTTTTTGTCTAGGCTGACTACAGTCATTGAGATATGTAGCTTTCTGGGTTTGGCAGGCTATTACCGACGTTTCGTTAAGGAAAGGCGTTGAGTTTGTTTGGGATACCAGTTGCAAAGAGAGTTTTGCTTTGTTGAAGCACAGTTTGACGTCTGCACAGTGTTGTCAGTTATGGAGGGTACAAGAGGTTTTGTAGTTTACTGCGATGCATCCAAGTTTGGTTTGAGTTGAATTTTGATGCAACATGGTAGAGTGATTGCGTATGCTTCTCGTCAGCTGAAGCCCTATGAGTAGAATTATCCGACTCACGATATGGAGTTGGCAGTAGTTATCTTTGCAGTAAAGATTTGGTGGCATTACTTGTACTGTGAAAATATTCAGATGTTCACGAACCACCAGAGTCTCAAATACTTCTTCACTCAGAAGGAGATAAACATGAGGCTGAGGAGGTGGCTTGAGTTAGTTAAGGACTACGACTATGAGATTTGTACCATCCGGGTAAAGCCAATGTTGTGGCTGATGCCTTGAGCAGAAAGACGTCACATTCTACAGTGTTGTTGAGTTCCCATCTTCCATTGTGAAAAGAGTTCGAGCGAGCCGGTATAGCAGTGTTGTTGGGAGAGGTTGCCGCCAGGGTAGCCTAGTTGACTATTCAACCTTCGATCAGACAGAGGATTATTGATGGCCAGCTGAGTGATCTTGAGTTGAACAGATTGATAGCTAGAGTCCAAGTAGAAGGAGACTTTGATTTTGTGGTAGCACCAGATGGTGGTTTGAGATTTAGAGGACGGCTCTGTGTGCCAGCTGATGCTGGACTACGAGCCGAGTTACTCACCGAGGCTCACAGTTCCCCATTTACTTGGTACCTAGGGGGTACCAAGATGTATCAAGATCTTAAGCAGACCTTCTGGTGGAGCAACATGAAGAGGGAAATCGTAGAATTTGTTAGCAGATGTCTCACTTGTCACCAAGTGAAGGCTCCTAGACAGAAGCCCGCAGGTTTGTTGCAGCCACTGAGTGTGCCTCAGTGGAAATGGGAGGAGATCTCCATGGACTACATCTCTAGGTTATCGAGGACACCAAGAGGATTTACTTAAAGAAAGAGATAGAGAGCCAGAGAGAAATTGCCTTCTTCACTTCTCCTTCATTGCCACAGCAAAGCCCCTTCGCTGACGCCTCTCCACCCGAGCAGCCCGACCGCATCGTCTTTGCTAACCCAGCCCTATTGCAGTGCCACACGAAGTCTCACTGCCGCCCCGTCTGCCCAATAGCTCGCTCACACCCACGACTGCTCTGCAGCCATGCCTCACGTAGCCCTGCCCGTGATCGCACAGCCTTGCGATCACATAGCCCCACTGATCCACCCGTTGCCCAGTCACACCGCATGCATCTCCCAGGCCCGTACAAGCCGTGTTGTACCGCTCGCCCAGCCGCACCGCGAGCACATGCCTGTACAAAGCCGCTCGCCCACACCCCGCATCATCCTCACCTACTCGCTGCAGTAGCCTAGCCGCTCACACCCGCATGCACACAGCCTCGCCATGCCAGCCCTGCGGCACACGCTCGCCCGCGCAGCCGTGCCTTGTACCCGTTGAGCCTTCCATTTAGGTTTTGGGTAACCTCTATTCCTGAGCCATGTTGCTTTTGGTTAGCCTAGATAACTAATTGACTGTTTATTATTATTGTTTAGGTTATGTCTCGTACGTTGTTGGCATTCTGCAGCTCAATGAGCATTGGTTGATTGTTTTGAAATTATTTCAGGTAAGGATTCTTTGTCTTGGTTGTGAGGACCCTACGTATTATCATTGATTGTATCCTGACTGTTTGTTATTTTTTTATGAACATGTGTTAGTGGATAGGTTCTTGCCTGCTTGTTACGTTTTTATGAACTTCTGTTAGTGGATAGGTTCTTGCTTGCTGGTTTACTGTTGTATGAGCTTGTGTTAGTGGATAGGTTTGTTGTGACTTGTCTGATAGGACTTAGCATGTAGATCGTTGTACCCTGTATTATACTATCTCGATTACAATGGCTGTTATGTTATACATTGACTGTTGATATTCTGATAGACCTAGGGTGCAACACTCTTGTTGGCACTCTGTTAGATCTAGGGAGCATTACTCTTAGCTAGTTCCTGTCAGGTTGTCATCATTCAGAGGCTAAGAGTGGACCAACGTACGTGTCCCCACAGGTCGGGTTTAGTGAGGACAAATCTCTCACCCCCGACAGCCGAGCGTGGTGTAGCTTACCACCCCAGCATAAGCCTAGTCTGTGGCCTGCTAGAGTGGGGTCTTTTCCTTGGTGAAATCCTACCTTGGGACGACCCTTAGCTTCAGGGGTTGATGTGAACAGGCTGCCAGAGTAGGGTGCTAAGAGCCTTCCACTTGCTGTGGATCAGTGGACACCTTTCTGAGTCTTAGACATGCATACCTGGATCGGCATAGTTTATGTAGACCTACATTTATTTGGTTTGTAGTAGCATGCGGTGTGCGAGCATACGCATTGGATGTCGAGAGGAGAGCTCCCTCGGGCTAGTGCGTCAGTATACCCTTCCGTTCAGTTTTGAGCCTGACACTTGAGTACTCTCTTAAGTGTGTAAGATCAGCACATCGAGCTGATCATCATAGTCGAGAGTTAGAGACTCTTGAGGTTTGACAATATTGTTGTTGACTCGTTATGAGTTTTCCTGTTCGATTATTTGTATTGCTTGTATGCTAGGATGCTTGATGATGTGACTTACGTACTGTACCCCATCTGGGGATTCTTACTGAGTACCTTTGTACTCACCTTTATTTCTATGGTTTTCCACCAGGTAACTTGGGACAGCACCGGGACGGCTAGATGAGGAGCTGATGGATCATGGGACTCCGCTGTCCAGTTTATTTATTTTGTCATTTGTTCAGCATGTAGTCATGGACTGAGTCCCTTTTTTTTTTACGGATTATGTTTTGAACCTGTTTTTAATAATCTTTGGCCAGAGGCATAAATTATATTGGTTTTACACTTATGATTTTGGAACTGTTTATCTTTCCTTATAAAATGCATGATTTTCTCCCATGTTTTATATTATATGAATGGTTTTAAATTCATGCATGCTGAGTAAGAACTACTTTTAGAACTATTTTAGAGTCGGTTTCTTACAAGATTGGAAGAAGGAGATCTCACCCAACCAAAAGAAAAACTTGTCAAAACAGTCCAAAAATAACCTATTTCGCTGAAGCGAAAAAAGGGTAGAGCGAAGGAATGGTTGAAAGATACTATCTACTCAAGGGGACGCGTGGCAAAGATTCGGAGCTCTAAGATTAATCTCTATCGTCAGCTCTTTGTCGTCTCTGACACACTAGACAACACGGATCATGGACCAGGAGAATGTTAGAGTAGAGCAGCTTTTGACAGAGCAAAGATAGTGGAGCAGAGGTTTGCAAAATTTTTCAGAGAGCCTATATAAGGCGAGCATCTCCTCAGTCTCAAGGGTTTGGAATTTTTAGAGCGTTTTCTTCAGTTATCATTTTTAGAGTTTTCTTCTCCATTCCGACCAAAGTTTTACTTCCATTAGATTTCAAGCCATCGGAGCGATTTCACCAAGCTTTAGTTCTTTAGTGCCTTTTTAGCCTAGTTTACTTGTTTTCTAAGACGTTTTCTTGTAACTGGAGTTTCACCGGAGACATCCCAAAGTTTATCAAATTTTAGGAGTTTTCTAATCCTTTGTCTTAATCATTACTTATTCCTTTCTTTGTGCATTTTCTATTACATAATCTCGTTTAAAGCATGTTTACCATTTCTTCATTTGTTTCAAATATGTTTGTCGTTACGAGTAGCTTAATATGTTGTCGAAAGGTTATGGGGCATAAGGTATTTCGCTTGGGTGAAGGGGTTAGCGAGCAGAACTTATTATGCATGTTGTTTTTAACTTCATATACATTTCGTCTGACAAACCAATTGTATTAACTCTGTTTCGTTTCGAGAGAACAAAAATAGAGCAAACTTGCATGTACGACATTAGGATTGTTAAGCTTTGCCTTGCTAATTAAAGAACACTTAGAGATAAGGTTCGCCAAATGCTGATTGTTAATTAATAGCTGTTTGAGTTCGAGAGAACCAAACTAGGAGCTCGAGAGAGCCAAATTTCAAAGTTCAAAAGAGCCAAAGGGACCTCTGTCAATTGTTCTTCCTCGCTAACTTCCTCGTTTAAGCGGAGCCCTCGAAAACTCTAAACCCTTCCGATACTTAGTCTCATATTGTTCTCTTACTATTTCATTCACTTAGATCAATTACTCACTCACTTAGTCAACTCAACCACTTTGTTACACCTGACTCTTGCATGAAAATGAATCAAAAGCATCACAAAAAATCCCTATGGAGAATGACCTATACTTACATTTAACACTTGCTGCAATCTTGACCGCATATACTTGCGCGTTCTTGGAGAAACACACACATACATTCCGCTAAACTAAGTAGGAATTTCGCTTAGGCGAAATCTTAAACAGTCAATGTCACCATTCTATTTTATTATTATTTTCTTAATTGTGGTGTGTGTGTTTCGTCACAACAAGTTTTTAGAGCCATTGTCAGGGATTTTTCAACTGTTTTTAATTCGCAGAGTATTGTTAGAGTAGTGCTTGAAAGTTAAAACTAATCTGTGTGTTTATTGTAGGGAATTTTGCTAAAGTTTATGTGAAGGCAAGAGGTCGTAGAACCCTTCGATCCTGAACCTAAGCGAAACTTACTGAGAAAAAGAAAGAACCGAAGGTGAAATCCTGCTGCAAGAATGGTTGAAGCTAATTAACACAATATACTCACCAATGAGGTTGGGGTGAGACAGGAGCAGCCAGCCGATCAAGGACAAGTAGATCAGTTATTCGCTAACTCTATTATGATGGCGAATAACAAGGATGGAGTGGTTAGACCCTACGCTACAAGAATTACAGCGAGGCGTGATAAGGCCTAACATCGGAGAATGAGCCTTTGAGTTTAAACCTATAATGAACACATTGCTCCAGCAAAAGGTGGAATTTCAAGGACTAGCAAACGAAGATCCACATAGTCACCTAAGAGAGTTCATGGGTGTTTGTGACTCTTTCATTGTCTCAGAAGTCACACAAGAGAGTCTTTGGCTGCATCTATTTTCGCACTCGTTGCAAGGAAAGGTGATGGAATGGTTGAGTATAGTTGAAGGATTAGAAGACATTACCTGGGAGGAACTCGTGAAGCAGTTCTTACTCAAGTACTTTCTTCTAAAAAACTAATGCAACTCTAAGACAAAATTATGAAGTTTAGACAAGACACTGGTGAGTTAATCTTAGAAGCTTGGAATCGTTTTAAGGTAATCCAGCGAAAATGTCCACACAACAGACTTCCCTGCTGTGTGTAATTGGAGTACTGTTATGGTAGTTTGTGTAAAGTAGCAAAATTAGTGCTCGATGCGTCAGCCGTAGGAGCACTTTTATAAAAAACATACAACCAAGCCATCGAAATCATATAAAGAATCGCCTTAAACACCAGCAAGTGGAAGGATGACATGCGTCAACATGTCAAGACTGGAATTAAGTTTTAATCAGGAAGCAACCCACAATTAAGACGACAGGTATAAAAAATGCGAGAAATATTACTAAATATGCAAAATGCGAACAACTCAAACATGACGATCCAAATTTTCAATTCAGTGCAATTGGAGTTCGCGAATAACCAACAACATTTATCTTTAGCGGAGTCCTGTGCCGTGTGCGGTAACACACACTTGTATGAAAATTGCCGATATAACATTACTTCGGTGTATTCATGCAAGCGAACTGCCAGAATAACCCATTTCCCAACACCTATAATTCAGGATGGAGAAACCATCCCAACTTCTCATGGTCCAATAATGGAAATACTAGAAGTTCTAGTGTAACGGCCCAGTTTTCCATTTCGATTTCCCACGTATGCTCGAGTGTTGATTCGGTTGTTCGGTTGGGCCGTTAGAACAGTTTAGACCTCTAGGGGCATTTTGGTAATTTTTCCTTCAGGGGTAGTCTCGTAATTAATCAGGGTTTCAAGGCCGTTCTGTTAATTGCTAAGTTGGGTTGTTACTTTGGTTTCAGGTTTCCAGGGTTGGAGTTGATTTTTGATAGGTTGGAGCCTTTGTTTGATTAAAAGAGAAATTGAGGAAAATACTTTGTTAAAACTCCCTCGCCAGGACTCGAAGCCGGAACCTCCCTGGACATGTCTCACAATCTGGTTGATCCCTCTTATTTTTGCCGAGACCTAAAAGGAGTTGGCCGCAACCCTCATTCTCCATTTGCATTTTCTTCTTCTTTTTCTTCCTCTCTTCTCTTGGCCGATTCTCACCTTCACCAATCTCCATCGCAAGCCAAGTCCTTCGCCCAAAGCTCTCTACCGAGACCATTGCCGAAGCTTTGTTCTCCCTTTACCGAGAATCTCCTTCGCCCAAGCTCTCTGTCGTTCCCTAGCCGAGAGCAGTCCCTTTGTCACCGAGAGCAGTCCCTTTGTCGCCGAGCAGCCCAAGCGCACAGCCACCTAACTAGCAGCCTAAGATCGCAAGCCTAGGTGAACTTTCCTTCCGAGATCCTTCTCCACTCAGCCTCCTTCGCTGAGCGCCAGTAGCCCTTGCGATCGTAAGCCTAGCCGCGTAGTTTTTTCCTCGCGATTCCATTTTGAGCTCCCTCGCATCACCAGCTGTTTGCCCGAGCAAACTGGACGTGATCGCAGCCATTTGCCCTCGTCGCCAAGTAGTCGAGGATCTATTTCTTTACTGCCGAGCTTTCTCGCACACGCACAGCTATCATATCCCGCCGCGATCTCGTCTGCGACTGTGCGCACGCCTCTAGCCGTGCCCAGCCACTCCCCACGAAGACATCATGAGCCTTGCAGTAGCACGCACGCTAGGCCATTTGCCCAGCGATCACACAGCCGATCTCCCGCGAGTACCCTGTTCGCCAAGTAGCTTCGCCCTCTTCGTATTTTCGTCGAAAGCCCTCACCGAGGCTGCCCTTGCCAAGCTTGTCCTTTGCAGCGAGCCTTCCTACCAAGCAACCTAGTGCTCGATTTAGGGTAATTTCTTTCCCGAGCCTGTGTTGGTCATTTTTAGTTGGTGCAGCTGTTCGAGTAGTGTTAATTCGTGTTTATATTTTTATATTGTTTGCTAGGTTGTTGGATCTGCAGCTCAAGGAGCATTTTTACTTGTTATGTATTTCTGATTGTTTCTAAGTAAGGATTTCTTACCGGGGTTGTGTGAGCCCTGCAAAATATTCACTGATTGCTTTCTTGTGTGCTTATTTGTAACGGCCCAGTTTTCCATTCTGGTTCCCTAGGTATGTTCGTTCGTTGTTTCGGTTGTTCGGTTGGGCCGTTAGGGCAGTTTGAGCCTTTGGGGGCATTTTGGTAATTTGGCCTTTAGGGGTAGCCTCGTAAATTGCCAGGATTTCGGGGTTGTTCTGTTAATTACTGAGGTTGTAGTTTTACTTCGGTTTCAGGTTTTTGGGGTTGGAGTAGCTGATTGGAGAAGTTCGGAGCCTTTGTTAATTAATTGAGAAAATTGGAAGAAAAATGGTGACTCCGCCAGGGCTCGAACCTGTTGGTTTGGGTTTGGAAGGCTTGTTTAAAAAGAAGAGAAAATAAGTGAAAAAGGTGTCAAAGCTGGGACTTGAAGCTGGGTGGCCAGGGACACGTGTCAAGATCCTATTTCCTTCTCCTCTTTTTGGCTGATACCTAAACTAGCCGCAAGTTTATTTTTGCGATTTCTTCCCCAAAGTTGCGACTTATTCTTCTCCATTCTCCTCTCTTTGCCGAACTCCATAGCCCAAGG
>JBBMKA010006172.1:0-10574 GCA_037833695.1 Sechiopsis laciniata | reverse complement strand
TATATATATATCATGATATAAATAAAAGTTTAATTATGAATAAAAGTTATTAGTTGATTTCTACGAAATTTGAAAATAAATAACAAATATTTATTCGAAATAAAAACAAAAATAATCACATCCAACCCAACCTAAAATATATGGGTTGAGTTGGCTTAAGTTGCTCAAACATATAAGATTGGACGGTTAATCAAAATTTATAACTTACCAAATTCTATGATTGTGATACACAACTCTCTCAAATAAAAAATAAAAATAAAAATAAAAAAACGAAACTTACTGGTAAATTACTAACTCATGAATTTTGCCCTACATAATGGCAAAAAACATGTTTACCTTTCAACATTAGAACCATAGAAACATGAAAATTCAAATTCAGCCATGAATTATCTCAAAGGATGCTTGATTGTGATGAGTGGAATGGGAATTGAAGTTCTGAGGGGAATGGATGGAGTCACTGGAAGGACTCAGTGGAGCATTGGTAATAGGCAAGGCCTCGGCCGACACCACTGGTGGTTCGGCATCGACCCGACCCTCTCGACGATGATCTTTCATTATGAAAATAGGCAAAGTGGCAGCCAGTGTTCTCCAGAAGCAAGGATTGTTCTCAACAAATCTTTTGTTGCTGATAAAATTGATTAAATAAAGGGCAAGAGCGGAGATAGCTGCAGAAGCAGTAATGAGGAATAAGCTGCTAAAGTAAGTGAGGTCAAGGCTTGAAGATGACGCCTCTAAGTTGTCACTGCCGCTGCCAGATTGATCGCTCATTTTCTTCCCAAACCACATTTCTTCTATTTTATTCATTGTTTCACTTTGAGTCACATGCAACACTGCCTTTGATATCTCATTTACTAATGGTGAACCTCTTGAGAATGCCTGCAATTTCACATTCATATATCATGGATAATAATGTATAATACCTCTCTCTTTTTTTCTCTTTAAACTTTCATAGCTATTGAATTCTGACCCTTTTTAAGATTTGGTAATTTGTTTTTGAATTTTAAACTTATTTTTATTCAAATTTCGTGTAACTTGACCTATAACTTATCGAGGACAATCCATCACCACATATTGTCCAATTGAGCATAAATTGTCATAATTATAATATTGTCTCTCACAGTCTCACTCGTACACCTATATCTTCTCTTTATTTAGCCAATGTTGGACTTTAGTCCAACTCCAACATAAAGGCGGAAGCAGGTGATGCAAGGCATAAAGAACAGGAGCGCTCAAAATTGAGTTTCAAAATATAGGTAATGTTAAGGCAGTAAATTGCTCTCTAATAGTTATAAAGAACAAACTACAAACATATATAGATATATCTTCTTTGAAAATTATTAAATGCAACCCAGACCTTTATCCTTTGATGATCAAATTAGTGTGATTCAGTCCTTATGAAGAAATTTGATTTGCAAACCCTTCTTTTATAAGTAGTTTATCCTTTTTACTCTCTACCCTTCAAATATAAACATTGAAATTGAGAGAAGAATACTTACAAATCCAAATCCTCCGCTATGGTATTGAGAATCACCCATGGTATAGTTATTGGGATATTTTGCAAGAAGGAGCTTCATGTAAGGGATCTCATCAATGGCAGCATCAATACCGCCACAACCGCTTCCTTTTTCGAAGAGCTCATGCAGTTCCTCAACAGAGGCAGAGGGTACCAAAATTTTAATGCCTAGGAACTTCAATGTGTCGTAAACATACGACCCTTTTTGATATCCAACATGCCATTGGTTTTTTATTATTTGATTAATATCAGTGACTGGTTGGAGTTGTTGCACTGTTAACCAAGATGTTAAGCTTGCTGTGTAGCTTTGAGTTAGGACGAACACTACGAAAAACCATATTACCACCACGAACCTTGTTAGATTGTTCTTCAATGTCTCTCCTAATAAAACAAAAAAAAAAACACACACACACACACAAAATTAAATTTAAGGGTTTTCAAATCAATATATAGAATGGTTGAATTAACTAATATAATGGAGTTTGAGTATTACTTTGGGCAAAGACCATGATGCTAAAGGAGAACCAGAGACATGTGCCAATTCGATGAAACAAAGAACCTTGATGAAAGTTTTCATTGTTTTGATGTTCAAGAATGAAAACGACGAATCCAATGAACACGAAGAAGCAGAAGCTTGTGATCCAGAGGTTCAAAGTCAAGGCCTTCAAAAACACCCATGCATGGTTCACCAAGCCATCTCTTGCAGGAACAATCACAGAAATTCCAGGTTCGGTAAATGGCAATGTGAAGTCTACAAATGAAGTTCTGTTTGCTAATATGGTTATGTCTCCAACTGCAGCATCAAAAGCCTAGCCACAAATCATCATCATATTAACAAAAAAAGAGAAGAGAAAATTCAAATGAATTAATATATACATGACTACTTAGGATCTTTGTACCCACCCCTTTATACACTTCCACGATCAAGTCATCATAGGATGAACCTTGGAATGGAATAAATACATATGAAAGAGAATAAGGGAGCTCCGCGACAGCCGCTTGGAAGATATCTGTACAATATCCAGTAATGCTACCATTCTTTATGTTCATAGGCATAAATTGATTCATTGGAATGCCTATCTTCAGTGTTCTTTTTGCATTCAACCCATCAGGAACTTCAATGGAATATCCTGGCCAAATAATGGGTCTTAAATTACCTTTTTTATTAAATTCTCTGAGACCCATTTTAAGCGTCCAATATCCCACCGTACTTTCTCCATCTCCAATTACCTTTACTATCTCCAAATCTGGTGAATCTCGATTGCCTTTAAGCAAACTAAACTCCCCTCTAAGACCTTTGAATTTGGTGGTCGAGATTGATTCCATGATTATGTTACCAATGCGAGACACCCCAGAAATATTGATATTGGGATCATTACTTCCAATTGTCTCAGCTGCCATGGCTACTACCCAAGCAGCATCGTAAGCCCACAGTCCGTAAACATTCATTTGTGTGTCATCCTCGTCTGGATTGTCTTGTCGGAATTTCCTTTTCCATCGAATTGTGAAGTTGTCGAGTGCTTTTGTCCTCGGGACATATGTCTTTACTCCTAAAACTCCCTGCATGAAAGTTGAGAGTTGAAACATTCTTGGAATTTAAGACATAATTGGTTGTGGTGTGTGTAAGAATCCAAGCATAGCCTTTGTTCATCATCCCAATTTCGTTGGCCATGGCGAAAACTGAAGATGCAAGTTGCTTATGAATCATGTGGACAACAAAAACTGTGGAGTTCATATGGCCAAGTAGTTCTTTGATTTGGGCATTAGAAGCTGCCGGGTCAATGCGGTGAACATGAGTGTCTACTTCTTGCCCCTGTAGTTTAGTCACAAATCTTTACAAGGAAACACAATTGTGCACATATATGGGTATATGGGAAACGAGGATGAAAATAGTTAAAGGGGAGAATGACATCAAAAATCATTTCTTCGTAACTACTTTTTATTCTCTACAATACTTACTATTTTTGTTCTTCTCATAATTATTATCTTCACTTTAAATACAACTAAGGATTCTCTTCTCCCCACAATCATTTTTTTCATCATTCTCCTCTATGTTAGTTTTATCCTAATTCTCAATTCTCCATAATTTTTTTTTCTCCTAATCAAATTACAAATCACTTATAAATCTCTTAAGTCTCGTTTGATAATCATTTTGTTTTTTGTTTTTTATTTTTGAAATTTAAATTTATTTTTACTTAAATTTTCTACAATGTGTTTCATTTTTCTTATAATATATTCATCTTTTCTTAAGACAATATGTGAATGTTACCTAAATTTCAAAAACAAAAAACAAGTTTTTAGAAGCTACTTTTTTTTTCCAAATTTTGGTTTGGTTTCTAAAATTATAGGCAAGATGTAGATATTCAAATAAGAAAAATATTAATAAAGTAGTTGTTGTAGACTTAAATTACAAAAATCAAAAATTAAAAACAAAATGACTATCAAACGAAACTATAGCTTTAAGTCTACCTGCAAGGCCTTGATCAGATCTAGGACAACCCAGTTTCCAAATTCTTGGGCTTGGTAAATTACATCGACTTGAGTCCAAGTAAAAGCTTTAATGATGTCACGAATGGCATAAATTTGAGATGACATTGATGGGTCATTAAATGAGATAATTGGGACCTCAGCTTTCTCTCCCAGCTGCTGCAACAAACTTTCTGGCCCTAAAATGGCTTCTACTTTACTCTTATCTATCAGCTCCAACACTGTTTGAACAATCAAACAAGTTCATTTTTCAGAAACATAACTGCAATTGCTACATAAATCTCTAACCCAATTATTGTTATAGTTCTGGGGAAAAAGAAAATCAATATTTATTTTCACTTAATTGGTAGGAGTTGTACCTAGTTTGGTTTATGGTGTAACCATCCGTCGAGCTTATGATTAAAATATCATGAATTTCGATCTTTACTTCTAATTATGGTTGAACTCAACGTATATTTTTTACTAAAAAGTTAGAAGTTCGAATTTATGACTCTCACGCGTTGACTAAGTAGTAAGAGAGGGAGAAAGAGGACCTTGAGCTGCAGCTTGAATGACATCCCCCTTGGAGTCTTTGATGTGTAGGAGAATTGTGGTGTTGCGGTGAGGACGAGAAGCGTTGAAGTCGGAGAGCGACATGTCGATACAACTCAAAGCCATCTTCCCAATGGAAGTACTCAAGTCAAGAACGACACCCACATTCACAACCATCGTCGTCGTTTTGTTATCTGCAGCACACAGTGCCATTTTCCACATGCTAAACACCAACACAAAACTTGTAAACAAAGGCCTCAACGAACAGGTTCTTGACTTCATTTTCAGAAAGCTTATTCTCAATACGTTTCAACTCTCAACGGGACAATAAAATACACTGGTGGCAAAGAGTCTCTCTTTCGATAATTCTCGGAAATAACTAGACAAGTTTCAGGAAGTACCCTTTCTTGACTTACAACCACTAAAAGCTGTAGTATTTATTATTAAGGCCCACCCTCATTCAAAATATAAGGAATATTTGGAATATTCAAGATGATTATGAGGACAATGAAAATTATGGAGAGAATTATTGGAAAGAGGGTAGTTATCAAAAAGAACGACTATCCATATTTAAGGTAAAAAGAATGATTATGGACAAAAATGTTTCTTATGTTTAGGATGAAGAAAATAATTATGGAAAGAATAAACTGTAAGCATGGGGAAAATAAAAAATACTTAGAAGGAGAATGAAAAGTGATTATGAAGAAATAATTCGATGACTCAATTGAGAATGATTTTCCCATAAACATTCTCATCATTCTTGCTCAATCACTCTTAAGAAAACTCCGGGATACTGTTGATTTGTTCTTGGAACTCTCTTTCCTCTCTCTTGATAAGTTCTTGAAAATAATTGGTTATGTTTCACGACTGACCGTTGAGAATACAAACAAAATATAATCTGGAGTAAATTATTAGTATATAAGAGAGAACAATCATTTTCATTGATTTAAGGAATTTTGGACAAAAAATAAAATCATGAAGATAGTTTATATTTAAAATGAACAATATTATATCAATATGAACATCTATTTGTGGGTTGTTGTCGTCCACATTACTGACCTTTTTGTCTAAGGACAAAAGATTTGAAGCATAATGGTTTATTAAAGAAAGTGGCCCACTCGCCATCTAAGCACCCTTTATCCCCAATGATAATTTTTTAACTCTGATGAAGCCGGTTTTATGTTGAGTTCATATGTTTGTGTGGACTAAACGAAGAGAATTGATTGGTGAGGCAAGAATAATGATTTGGCTTGTGAATCTATAAGTTCTAATTTGAATCTTTACGAAACGGTGTATTAGAAAGTAGGGTAAATGGCACAAATAGGTTCTTTTTAAAAACTATTTGTCAAAATGGGTTGGATAAAAAAGGTTTTGCTAAAATGACTTATGGAGTCTCTGGTAGAAACGTCACATCCGTTGAAAGCGGTCAAATCATTTTGTCTTATGCGGTGGTGTCTCTTATAAACTCGTGAGCGTCTCTTATAGACTCGCCATACACGTGGCACCTAACAACAGATTCTACTCGATTTTTGTGAGTTAAAAAAAATGTTTATGCATTTAAAAAGAAAAATCGTCAATCCCTATAAATCTTCCTCCTTTCTTCATTCTTGTGCAATTTTTTTTTTTTTTTTTGATCTTGTGCAAACCATTTTTAGGCCGTGTAAGTTTAGTTTTTGTTTTGTTTAATTTGTTTGTTTTTTTTTCTTTTTTATAATTTTGTTTTTTTTTTTTTTTTCCACTTCCTATTTTGCCAAGTTTTTCTCCTATTTTATTTTTCTTTTCAATTTATTTATTTATTTTAAAAAATCTTTCCTCTCTTTACTTATTTTTTGTGATTTCTTTTTACATCAAATTTTTTATGTGAGATTATTTAAGAAACTAAATATGAGATGTTTATTAAAAATAGTTAATACTTTTTTATTTAAGTATATAAAAATAGTATATTATGTGAAAAATAAACTTCAATATCAAACTTTTTTTTATATAAGTATTCTATGACTAAATCTTAAAATATACCTTTGTTTCCTAAGAAGCAAAAAATATCATGTTAATAGGATATAAATGGATATATAAATAAAATAATATTTATAAAATATTGGAGTTATTAAAAATGATATCAATGAGGACACAAAATATTTCATTTATTTTCCCATCCAGATTAGGGAGAAAACATCTAAGACACTTTTCCATAAAAACTATAAAATGAAGTTATTAAAAAATGATATCAATGAGGACACAAAATATTTCATTTATTTTTCTATCCAGATTAGGGAGAAAATATCTAAGACGCTTTTCCATAAAAACTATAAAATAATAACCACCTAAATAATAGTGGATCAATATATTTACTTAAAAAATGGACTCAGTTAAACTAAAAAAAATATTAGGATTTTGTCCAAAAAAAAATTACTATAAAATTGGTAGAATAATAACCACCTAAATATATTTTGAGAAAAAAATGGATTGTTGGTAGAAGTTTTCATTGTTATTTTTAAAAAATTAATAACCATTGAAATGTTTGGCCATGAAAATAGGAAATTGTTTATTTATGAAAATTGTGCTTAGGTAATTTTGGGATTTATTTATTTATTTTTAATGAATTTAATAATTATAAATATTTTAAAATTTTAGATAGGTTTGAAAATATATTTTAAATCTGGAATATCTAGCCCAATTTAAATAAATTTGGAAATATATTTTAAAATTTAGAAATCCAACAAACATTTTTAATGTGTTTATGTGATTTTTATTTTTATTTTTATTTTTATTTTTTTAAACGCTTGTGAACGAAAAAGTGGGAGAAGGCATGTGGCATCTCTGGTAGAGAGGCCGCCACCACATAAGACAAAACAATTTGACCGCTTTCAACGGATGTGGCGTCCACAATCCATTTTTGCAAAACCATTTTTATCCAACCCATTTTGACAAATGGTTTTTTAAAAGAACCCATTCCTACCATTTACCCAGAAAGCATGGCGATTTTGAACCAGCATATGAGACACGTATATTATGAGTCTCACAACTTGGAACAAACACATTTGAACCAATTTTTAATCACTTTAAAAATCCAATAGTAATTTTAAGTGTATTAAGAGTTTTATTTTGCTAACAAGAGCAGAGCTCTAACGGCATCTTGTACAACTTAGTAATATGAGGTTACAGGTTTGAATTCTCCTTCACAATATTAAAAATTGAATTAGTTTTCCATCGATTTTTTGAAAAACCTTCCAAATATGTAGTAAGAAAAATATTTTTTTAGTTGGGGATGGTTGAAAGGAGAATATTGTATATGTGAAATTTAGTGTAGGGTAGAGCAAAATATGCATTTGTAATTAATTGAACGGCATTTAAGTCAAAAGAAACTTAGCTCCAATTACATCATCTACGACATGGTAACTAAGAGATTATTGGTTTGAAACTCCACACACTAATATGATCTATCATTTGATATTCAATAGGTTATGATTCACATCCCCTCCCGTAAAAAAAAAATGTACCTTAAGACTGCTAATAATTATTATTTTCAGAGCATTCTTAGTCTATCGAAATTAGGGAATATATATACATATATATATATATAGTCCATTATATTCTCTCATACAGGAGAGACATTTCTAAGAAACGGTTTTATTTTTGGTTCATGCATCATTCTAGTTATTCCATATATTAATGCATCATTTCTTTTACTACTAAGATGATAAGATTCCTGAAATTTGAAAATATTTTCAGTCATGAAGGATTATTGTTTTTGTTTCTCGATGTTATGTTCAGTCATAGGTTGTATAATGTATTTAGTATGAAATCTTTGAAAACACCAAATGAACTACACTAGTTTAAAAAGCAGAAATAGCTTTTTATAAGGTAGAGAAAATGCATTCAAACTTGTCATGAAAATTCAGCCATGTATTGGTTCCAAGGATGCTCGGTTAGGATGACTCAAATCATGAAGCTCGTTGTAGCATTCGGGACAGTGGATGGAGTCGTCGAAAGGACTTGACGGTGGGGCTTCCGCCGCCCGTGTTTCCACATCGATACCATTCACCCGACTCTTGTCTTCCAATTTAAAAATGCAGAACGTGGTGAGAATTCTTTTCCATGAGCCATGGAGTGTTCGTCTTTAATGGTAGAAGATTAGGAATAAATAGGCGAAGAGCGTGAAAACTGTGGTCGAACCAGAGATGAGATATAAACTCGAAAAGTAAGTCAGGTTGAGGCTGGAAGAGTCCTTTGTGCTGCAAGAATGATGGCCTACTTTCTTCTGATACCACTTCTTTTGTATTTCGATCATTTTATTACTTTTAGTCACTTTTAACACTACTTTCGACATATCTTCTACTATAGATGAACCTAATGACAATGCCTGCAAAATTAAAAACACAATTTCTAACTAACCAACACATAAATTAAATAATTTACTTAATTTGTGGATTGACAGGGAAGAAAAGGCACTTACAATCCAAAATCATTGCCTTTGAACGCAGAATCAGTCATTATATAGTTATCATGATACTTCGAAAGAAAGGGCTTCATGTAAGGGATCCCGTCAATGACCGCATGTAACGGCCTAAGTTTTCAATCCAGTTCCCCAGATATGTTCGATTGTTTATTCGGTTGTTATGTTGGGCCGTTAGGGCAATTCTAGCCTTCAGGGGTATTTTGGCCATTTTACCCCTAGGGTTAGTTTGGTAATTTATCGGCTTTTAGAGTCTTCCTTGCTTTTGGTTGATACTAGGGCTATTTTACGATTTACAGGACTTTCGGGTTAGTTTGCTTTTGGAGGTTGGAGGTTGTTTCGCCAGGGCTCGAAGGCTGGTTGGTTTTGGGTTTGCTTGCTATGTGGCGAATAGGCCTTCATTTGAGCATTTTTCCTTTACTATCGTTTCATTTTTTTCCCATTTTGGAACGATCTTCTTCTCATTTGTTTCCTCCATCTTGTTCCTTTTCTGCCGAGACCCACAAGCCCTAGCCGAAGCCCTTCTCTTTGTCACCGAACGTTGCCATCGCCGATCACCTGCCCCTTGTCACCGATCGCAAGCCGCAGCACGGCCGAACTGTAAATTGCACGCCCGCAACCCCTTGTCGCAGCCCACGCACCAGCGATTGCAACCCCGCAATCGCCCAACCCCATTGTCGATCACACCATCGCAGTCCTCGCCCTTCCCCGATCCTTGTCGTGCCTAGTGGCAGCGTTGTCCAACCAATCGCCCACGCGATCGCCTGCTCTTCGTCGATCGCACTAGATCGCCCGTAAGCAAGGTCCAGCCCCGAGCCTTCGCCGAGCTAGTCCGCTGCACGCGTCGTTTTACCCTCGCGATCGCCCCAGCCTCGCGATCCTTCCCACGAGCACAGCTAGCCCGCTCGCCCTTGCGTAGCCTTACCGCCAGCTCGCCTTCGTCGCACACAAGCCTTGCCTCGCCCGTGCACTGTCGAGCAAGCCAGCCGAGCCAACCGTATACTTGTTGCCGAGAGCCCTTGTGCCTTCGGTTTTGGATAGCTTATCGAGCCTTGTGCTTTTAGTTACCTAGTTTCGTTTAGATAGCTGTTGGATATTAATTGTGTGCTTGTTAATTATTTGCCTAGGTTGTTTATCCGTCGGTTCTGCAGCTCGAGGAGCAACGTTATTTGTTTGTTTGTGTCCAGGTAAGGATTTCCTTGTCGGGGTTGTGTGGACTCTGCGCTTGCCACTGATAGTTTTCTGGTTGTGTGTTACTGCTTTCTGAGCATGTTAGTGGATAAGTGATTGAACGTTATTTTTGTTGCTGAATTTGTTAGTGGATAGGCTTGCCTATTTATTGCCTATTGATATACTTGTTAGTGGATAGGTTTTTGCAGGTTATCTGATGTATGAACTTGTTAGTGGATAGGATTGTATGACTTGTCTGATAGGACCTGGCATGTAGAATGTTTGCACTCTGAATTGCACCTTTCTATTTACAGTGATTTTATGTTATTGACTGTGGTATTCTGTATGATATTGTGCAATGTTATCAATGTTGAACTCTACTAGTTCTAGGGTGCTTCCTCTTAGCTAGATCCTGTTAGG